>JAJONR010003496.1:0-57025 GCA_029582245.1 Solanum etuberosum | reverse complement strand
TCTTTTCCTTACCCAATCAAATTTAATTCATTTTTAGTAAGGTTTTAAGGGTCTAATCCTATTAGGTTCAGTTTTATAATCCTAATATACGCCTAGGGTTTTAGTTGAGAGTTCAAGAAGAGAAAAGAGGAGAAAAGAGGAAAGGATCAAAGCGTTCGTCGAGGTTCTTAAGTTTTATTGTGGATTTTCGCCATGGGTTTAATCCCTAAGAGGTATGTAAGCTTCCATAGTGTTGGGTTGATTCACTCACACGCCAATCATGAGTTTATTTTACGAATCTATCCATAAATATTGAGCAATTTAATTTCTTGATGAGTTCTTGATAAGTGTTCTTGAAGTTTCCTTATCGATTAAGTTTTGATGTAAGATTCTACTTGGGTAAACTTCAAATAACCATATCTCTTAGAATATAAAGAGTTATGTGAGCCATAACCTTTTTAAATCAAAGGCATTTGAATCTACTTTCCACCTCCACCAATTTCGCTTCAATCAAATTTCTGAGTAAAAACTTATGACTATTTTAGTAACCTATACAGTTTTGTTACGAATTAGCCGATGGGAAAACATTAACAAGGGTTGTTTTTTTTTTTTAACCTCCAAGAAAACCCTAAACGAATTTTTTGACTAATAAAAGGCTCAAAACAATTAGATTTTTACCCTGTAATCCATCATTCTCTTCTCTCTCAAACCCTAAGACAAAACCCTAAGGAAAAATCAAAGTAGAAGACTCCATTCAAGATTCTTTCAATCTTTTTCAAGATTCTTCTTCAAGGTTAGTTTTTCTCCAAGAATTTCATTCTTTTCAACTCAAATTCATCCATACAATTATGAATCACTAATGAAAATTATAATTCTTGGCCATAGAGATTTCAAGAAACTAATTCAAGAATCTCAAGAAAGGTTTTCTTGATCGTTTGCCTTCAAGCTAGGGTTTCAAGGCTTCTAATCAAGTTCTTCTTCAAGATTCTTTAAGATTCTTCAATATTCTTCAAGAACCTTATTCTTTCAGGTATGAAAGGCTATCATAGTATTGGACTAGTTCGTCCTCACACCCTGCATCTTCTTTCAAATCTGTAAAAGAGAAATCTGGGATTCTACCCCTAGATTTGAGTATTCTTGAGACAAGTTTATTTGAGTCTTGAGTTCATGGTTCTTTTAAAAAATTTATTCCTAATTATTTAGTTTCTATATTCTTATTGAGATCCTTGAGTTGATTTGTTCATTTCTATAATTCAGCATGAACCCTATTTTGAGTTATAAATCTTCAGAAGTTTTTCAAAGCCAACACTTTGAGTTAAATATCTTATCATCGAGTTGAACTATGTTTCTTATTCTTGAGTTAAGTTAGTTGAGTGAGTTGAGAAGAGGTAAGTATGTTTCCTTTTTATCAAAGTTCAAGCTTATGTTTATGCTTTAGAATTCCCCTTACATGCTTGTACATTCCACGTACTGAGCCATTTGGCCTGCATCATTTCATGATGCAGATACAGGTATTCAGGATCATCAATAGGAGCTTCGTTGATACCACATGGAGTTCGAGTTAGCTATGGTGAGCATCCTTGCTTCTGGAGGGTTCCACTTTTACTTTCAGTTATATCAGTTGTTAGGATGTCGTGGGTCTTGTCCCGACTTTCATCTTTGTCAGTTAGAGGCTTCATAGATAGATAGTAGAGTTTTAGAAGTCTGTTTCATTTATCTTGTTAAATGTTTTAAAGACTTGAGTTGCCTAGTTTTTGCTAGTTGAATATACGATTATATTTTGAGTTAATTATTTGAGTTTCAATGAATTTTATTCTATTTTAAGCTTTGTATGCTTGAGTTAGTCTTCTGCTTGTAGTCAGCCAGGATGAGGGTTCGCTTGGGGACAAGTAATGGTTCTCGAGTGTCGGCCACATCCAGGGTGTAGGCTCAGGTCGTGACATCATTGATGTCGGTACTACTACATTGTACTTTTCTACCGCGCACCACCACATGGTCAGCCGGTGCGAACGAGCTGACTTCTTCTTCCCCTTTGGCACCAACTTCCCATACTCATTATAAAACTCTCGGACCCAAGAAGGTATGTATGCGCCTCAGGGCCGTGTAAATATCTCAAGCTTATGGAACTTGATGGTGTTCCACACTTCAGGGTACCTGTCCACCACTCCGTCTGTAGCCAGCCTCTTCTCCTCTAAGATAGTACTCAACCCGGCAGCCTTTAATCTGTTTAATGATCAAGGTGGAGGTGCTTGTATCGGGGGCACATGAGGTACCTTCTCAACAGTCTGTGTTGGAGGCGGAGGAGGTGTAGGAGTCACCAGTATCCCAGACGGATCATGAAGTGCTTTAGAGGGCAGCTCAACTCTCCTCATTTGTAACGTCTGATCATCATTCGGCTCGGATACAAAGACTGGTGATCTAGACCCCGAGTTGCCCTCACCGTCAGACTCTGAGGTGGTGATGTGGGTGTCGTAGATGCCCATGTTGTCGGAGCTATCCTCAGCTGGATGTTGCACCACATGCCCCTTTCCCTTCTCTGCATTTTCCCCCCTGTCGGAGGACGTTTTGCCTGTGTAGCTCGTGAGGGAGCAGCACCCTCGCTTATCACTATTCGCCGTGCTCTCTTTCTGGGTGGTTGATTTCTGCCTGGAACCTTAGGTCTGGCCATACCTGTAATACAACATAGAATGAACCAATACGTTAGAAATAGTTCAAAAAAATATCAAAGTTTAAAAACTTGCAGGAAAACTCGCCGAACCCATTAAGCGAACCAAATCGGGTTCACCGAAAGTTACACAATAAAATTGCTTAGATATCAGCACAAGTCGGTGATGTACAGGGCCTTTCGGTGATTTTCTGACACCATTCGGCGAACTAAAAGTAGCTCACCAAAAGTTACAGAATATTTCTTAAAATTGGGGCTGAGAAAGGGTGATCTAACAGACATTCGGCGAGTCGTCGAGTGAATTCGGTGAGTCATCGAGTGGATTCAGTGAGTCGCCGAGTGAACTCGGTGAGCTCAGGCATATCGCCGAATATTACAGAATAAAAAGGCAATCCAGGAGTCTCTTGGCGAACTGCCGAGCCATTCGGTGAGCTCAACTAAGCTCGCCGATTGGTCTCTCGTGCCAGATTTTAACCCCGACCTTCAATTTTCAACCCACAGCCCACGATAATGAAATTAACACACTATTCTAAGCAATTAAGCACATACCCATACCAATAATGACCCCAGGATATTCAAACTTCCCCCGATTTGTCTAAAATTGATCAATCAACGTCTTTTTCCCTTAAGAATGTCGTCACCCGCTCTATCATTGGGAAAATTAAGTCGATCGGTATAATTTGGGCTACTCAGACTTCACCCACAACATACCCAATACACAAACAACACACACCCATGATTTCAATAAAATCAAACACGGAATTCAATAAGTATAGGCTAAAACACAAACATAAGCACGGTACGGTAGTAGCCCTTACTTAAAAATCAATCAATTACTCAACAATACGCCATAGATCCAACAAAATACAAGCATGCATCAAAATCTACTAAAATTTAAGCCGAGCTCGGAACTATAACCTCAAAAGTAGACACAAATGCTAGGCAAGCAAGTATGGATGCGAAAACGCAAAAATTCCCCGAGCAATTTATCCTCACACGAAAATAACAAGCAAAAATGTAATCTAGATATGAAGTGTAAGAGTGCAAAGGTCGGAAAATGTGAACTGAAGGAAAATTTTGAATTTAAAATGGTTTAGGCCTTTTTAACCCTTCAGTTTGCGCGCCAGTCGGCGATCTCCACTTATGTCACCAACCATTCGGTGATGCGCCGAATGGTACTTTTGTCCGCCGAATGTTACAGAACTACAACCATTTAGTTGGTCAAAATGGCGGTTCATATCGGGTTCACCGACCTGTTCAGCGAGTCGCCGACTGGTACCCGGGCTCGCCTAATTGCCTCTTTTCCCAAAACATAGAATTTTCAACATGTACATCTAACACCCGTTATTCAAACAGAACATTAAAAACTAAAAACTTGGGTTGCCTCCCAAGAAGCACCTTATTTAACGTCGTGGCACGACGAAGACATTCTTTCAAGCTTCATTCTTTGGGTTGACCATGGTATCACTCGGCAGACCTCCTTTTGGTCTTGGGTTTAAATGAGTCGAGATTTGACCCATTTGTGCTTCCAGTTGCTTAATCGATACCGAATGTGAAGTAATTATTTGGTTCAGCGATGAGACGTCATCTTTCATTTATTTTAGAACTTTGTCCGATCCTTCCACTTTGTTGAGAATGCGTGCAAGCATATCTTCAGTGCAGAAATTTTCAAGATCAGCCCTTTGCTCCTTTGGCTTTTGACATTCATGGAGAGGTACATATATCTCTTTATCACCATCCCGCTCTCTCCAATTTGTACCACGATCACGCCATTCCTTATCTCGGTCTCTCCAACCGTCATCGCGCTCCCTATTCCAGCCTTGGTTTCCGCCCGGTCTGAATAGTTCGAACGGAAACCTCCTCCTTAATTTATTAGGAAATGTACTTCCTCATTGTACATAGCTTCAAATTGCACTTCATCGGGATTCACTCCATTAACTCCAATCGCATGCACAGCCTTAGAAATACTACCCATGAAGTGTTTTGACAATAGGTCCATTTGGGTCATCATCTTGGCTATGTTTGCATCCCGTTCTTGGTCCTTTTCAATTTGTTCTGTTGTCATCCTGAAGTTCAAAGGAGACATTTAATCTTCTCTAGTGTACCAAGCACAGTTGATTTTTTGTCATTTCATCAAGAAGAGTAGATGTTATTTCAAACGGTTGTTGCATAATTCCTCCTCGAACAAGCTGGTCAGCCACACCTTTGTTGACTGAATCTAGACTCCAGTAGAAATATTGTAGCAACACATTGTTCGAGAGTCCATGAGTTGGACAGTGGAGCATCAACTTCTGAAACCTTAGCCATGTCTCATGAATCGGTTCACTATCCATTCTCTTAAAGTTTTGAATATTATCTCTCAATGTCACCATCTTCGAGGGAGGGAAAAACCTTACATAAAATACATCAGTGAGCTCTTCCCAAGAAGTGATAGAATACCTTGGTAAATCAGCCAACCACTTTGTTGCCTCCCCCATTAGAGAAAAGGGAAACAAACGAAGTCGGACCGACTCTTGAGTAATGTTCTTGAAAGAAAATGGCTCACACATATCCACAAAGTTCTGGATGTGGTCATGAGGATCCCCAGTAGCTAAACCTCCAAATAGACCTTTCATTTGCAACAGCTGCAACATAGTGCTAGTCACATGAAACACCGCATTGCCCACAACCGAAGGCAATTAAATTGCACCTGCACTTCCCAACTGATCTTCATTGACATCGTTCAAGTTACTGATGTCAGCATTGTGCCCAAAGTTGGCTAGCATTGCTCCTGTTAACACTCATCTCTTCACCACCTGTTCAAGAGCAGCCAACAAAACACAAAAATAAGTTAATTCAACTACAACACTATCAGTTCACAACTAAACTTCACTAAAAGAATTCTAAACACCACTCCCCGACAGCGGCACCATTTTTGATAACGATCAACTACACTTTATCTGATTCTAAGTGTAGGTGGTCGCAATCAAGTATAAATCCAATGAGGAGTTGGGGTCGATCCCACATGGAGTGATACGGTAAAGAATTCAATTACGAAATGAAAAGAGTGTTGTAATCGATTGTAGAAGTAGACATTTTTTAAGCAATTAAAGTAAATGGTAGGGGTTTGACAATTAATGTCAATTAGAGGGATTAGAGTGAACAATTAACAACTACGAACACACGGGGCTAATCAAGTAGAGAGGTATCCTTAGGAGTGTGGTCGATTGAACGCCAATTTTTCTATATCGGTGATTATTACTTACTAAAAGTCATTGAATCTTAGTGGGTAGGCTAGGCTTTAGGTGCAATAGTCATTTCTCAATCAACTATCACGAATCAAGTGAGTTCTCTCGAACCTCGACAAGCATAACAAAGATAAACAACCCAATACCTCAATTAATCTACTCTTTCAAGATAGATTGGTAAGATTGAATTTAGACCCACTTTCTCAAGCTAAGTCTACAATAACTCAATCACTACAATCATTAATTAATAGTTTTAACTCTAAAACCTCTTTCTCAAGGAAGCTTAGAATACTAGGCTAGAATTGCATTTGCAACTACAATTCATCAATTAAAACTCAACCACTAATTGAACTCACTTCAAATCAACACTAAAATCAGTAAATACTAACACCCATAAGCCAATTGAAGCATTCAATCACATAATCACACCCCCAAGAATGGGGGTTTTAGCCACACATAATAAAGAGCAAGAAATAGTTATCAACTATGTTTTCCATCAGCTTGGGTAACAATCCTCAAGTCTTCAAAATGCACAAATTGAATTTCAAATCAAATAAACCCTAAATCTCTACTCAAAAACTTGAAAAACGGTGTTAGGGATAAAAAACCCAATGTGGGAACTCTCCAAAACTCCAGAACTCTGAAACTCTCTTTTTAAAATCTCATTTATACACTTCCAGATTTTCAGTTTTGGAGTCACTCGACGGAGTAAGTCGAGCTTCACCGACCCAGTCGGCGACTCGCCAAGTGCTCCTTTCCATCGCCTTCTTGGCTTGGCTTTTCCACATTTCCCTTCTGTGACTTTAGGCTCGAAGCTTCAATCGCTGGTTTAGTCGGCGCTTCGCCGAAGTACCCTTTCTATCGCCGAGTTGGCTTTGTCCATGGGCTGGCCTGCTGGAACTTTTGGCGAGCTGAAGAGCCACTCGGCAACTCGTCGAGTGGCTTTAGCGAACATCAGACTTGTTTTTCTTCAGCTTTTTCATTCATTTTTGCCCGATAACGTCCTTGTCTTGCTCTTTTGCCTTCTTTGCTGCAAATTAGCATTTAAACATCAATTTAGAGGATACTAAAACTCTAGATATTAAGTCCTAAATGATTGAAATCCCCGACTCAACATACATCATTGAATGTTTTGTTGATAAAAATATTTTGAGCGATGATTGTGTGATTTGTTTTGAAGAGCTTGGGAAGGAGGGAGAGGTGATGTGCACACCTTGTTCACATGTGTTTCATGAGGATTGTATTGCAAAAATAGTTAGAGAATGGCAATTCTTGCCCTATTTGTCGTCATGATCTCTCAGATATCTAGACTTTTGTGTTTCACTTTTTTCTTCTTCAAAATATATAAGAAAGAAAGAAGGGGGATTTTAGTAACTCGATTTGATTTCTCACTTTGTAATCCCCTTTCCGTCTTCTCTTCCCGACCCCAATTTTATTTTTTTAAGTTGGATATAGCTTTGCTAGAGACAAATAGTTGGTAGGATATGTTCAATAGTTGATGTGTTAAGGAATACCCATTTTCTTTGTACTAAAATTTTAACTTTAATAAAAAAAGCATTGCTTAAGAGGGTTATCGTTCACATTTAAATAATATAGAAAAATATTGAAAAGAAAAATATAATTCATCCCTCAAAGGGAAAATGTATTTGATTTATTTTTAATTTATCTTAGTAACTTATTTTGGGTCTTTATTAAAACAGAATTAATTAACCCTTTTCTTATTAAATTCGAAGTTCCTAAGTCGAACTGGTTTAGAATTTACTTCTCAACTCTTATAAATACATAAGACTATTTGAGATCACTTCCTATGTTTCCACTATTTTTTCATTCTTAATCAGAGTTTCGAATTACAATATCTATTATCATATATCATCAACCCTTGCACCATTACCATAAGTACAACTACCACCGCCATTCCTACAACTGTAACCATATGTTCTCATATCGAGTAGAAAATCAAAAAAAATTATATGGAGACTACTTTGAATTATAGTCGTTCCTCCTCATATGCTTGTATAGTATTTAGTCAAATAGAAACACCATAAGAGGAATTAAACATTAATAAAGATAGTATCAATATTTCTTCTTCTTTACCACTTTTATCTATTCGGCTTCACCTTGATACACAAAAACTATATTGGTATAAACCACCCAATGTACCTAAACAATACCAATATTATCGACATACTCGTGCCAATTCACTTCATCTTGAATATTGTCATTCTATATACACGTCATACGACTTGTTCTACCATTCTTTGCGAGAAATTATGGAGAATTAGGGAGAGGAGTTTGAGGATAATTATCGTAGTGATATCATCCATGATATGATAGAGAAAATACGTGGCATTGTTGCTGATGAGTCTAACTATGGACCTGAAAAAGTGGAGGTGTTTGTTGGTATAATGTTCATCATTAAACGTTTTGTTGATAAAAATATTTTGAGCGATGATTGTGTGATTTGTTTTGAAGAGCTTGGGAAGGAGGGAGAGGTGATGTGCACATCTTGTTCACATGTGTTTCATGAGGATTGTACTGCAAAATGGTTAGAGAATGGCAATTCTTGCCCTATTTGTCGTCATGATCTCCCAGATATCTAGACTTCTGTGTTTCACTTTTTTCTTCTTCAAAGTATATACGAAAGAGAGAACGGAGATTTTAGTGGCTCGATTGATTGGTTACCTAAACTCTCGATTTCTCATTTTTTAATCTCCTCCCTGTTTACTATTTTTTCGACCCCAAATTTTTTTAATTCTTTTTTAGTTGAATTGAATACAACACATTGAATATTGAGAATAGCAAGCTCACTTACATTGTGCTTTTTATTTTCATAAATATTTGAACAACGTTTTTAATTAGTTAAAAAAATACTCATTTTCTTTGTACTAAAATTCTAACTTCAATAAAAAAATATTGCTCAAGATGATTATCGTTCACATTTAAATAATATAGAGAAATATTGAAAAGAAAAATATAATCCATCTTCCAAAGGGAAAAGGTATTTGTTTTACTTTTTATTTTATTTTAGTAACTTATTTTGGGTCTTTATTGAAACAGAATTAACTAAACCTTTCCTAATTAAATTCGAAGTTCCTAAGTCGAATCGGTTTAGAATTTGCTTCTCAACTCTTATAAATACATAAAGACCATTTGAGACTATTATTATTTCGTTCTCAATCAGAAGTTTGGAATCACAGTATTCGTTTATCATATATCATCAACCCCGCACCATTACCATAATTTACTACCTACAACTATCACTACCATTTGTTTCACACCGAGTGGGAAACCAAAAAGATATAAATATGGAAACTATGTTCTATTACAGTTTTTCCTCCTCATACGCTTGCGTAGTATTTAGTCAAATAGAAACACCACAAGAAGAATTAAACATTAATAAAGATAGAAATATTTCTTCTTCTTTACCACTTTTATCTATTCGATTTCACCTTCGTAAATTTGAACTATGTTGGTATAAACCACCTCATGAACCTCAACAATTCCAATATTATCGCCCTATGTTTGTCAAATCACTTCATCTAGAATATTACCCTTCTATATACGCATCATACAACTTGTTCTACAATGTCTTGTAAAGTCCTACAGCAGAGATAGCTGAAGAGAGTAACACAAACAATTGGGATTTGCAGTGATAAGTTTTATTGAGATTATGCTGGCTTAATATAGACTTACACTTAACAAGAAGAGAGAAAATAGACTGCTAATGACTCTAAGTATTTAAGATAAAACAAACGTCTAATGACCCACATGAAGATATGACTTTAAGCAACAGTCCTTGACCAAATCAAATACTAATAATCCCTCCCTTGAACTTATTCCTCTTGTCAAGAATTAGTTCAAGTCTGAATGGAAACACATGCCAAGCTCTTCACGCAGTTTCTGAAATGCTTCCACTTTGAGATGTTTTGTCAGCAGGTCTGCAAGTTGATCTCTAGTGCCACAAAATAGCAAATTAACAGCTCCTTCTCTAGTAATATCTCTCAGGAAATGAAATCTTATCCTTATGTGCTCAGAGCGATCATGTAAAACCGGATTCTTGGACAGCTTAATAGTTGAAGCATTATCACACATTAACTTTGTACCAGTTGCCTGCAAAAGACCAATTTCTTTTAGGATCCTCCTTATCCAAATAGCTTGACAAGCACATGCAGCAACTGCAACAAACTCAGCCTCTGTGGTTGACAAGGTGACAATACGTTGCTTTCGAGATGACCAAGCTACTGCTCCTCCACTCATCATAAACACATAGCCTGAAGTACTCTTGCTATCTTCCATGTCGCCAGCATAGTCGCTATCAGTGAATCCAACCAGCTCACTAGTTCCTTCCCTTTTATAAAACACACCACAATTCAGAGTACCTTTTAAGTACCTTAATACCCTTTTCGTTGCTACAAAGTGTTGTTGTGTTGGGCATGCCATGAAACGGCTAATAAGGCTTACAACGAACATGAGATCAGGACAAGTGGCTGTGAGATGCATCAGACTTCCCACTATCTGCTTGTATTGGGTTGCATCCACCTTTATTCCATCTTCATCTTTTGCAATCTTTTGTCCTGGAAAGATAGGATTACAAACTGAATTGTAATTTTCTATTCCAAATCGGCTTAAAACTTCAGCTGCATACTTCCTTTGGCATATGAAAACACCATCAGGTCTTTGTATCACCTCAATTCCAAGAAAGAACCTCATCTGACCTAAGTCAGTCATATCAAACTCTTTTTTCATGGAATCTTTAAATTCACCCAACAACTCTTCATCATCACCGGTAAATAAAAGATCATCAACATAAATACTCACGATGAGTATTTTACCTCCCTTTCTTTTGAAAAAGAGTGTTTGCTCACTGGAACTGCTTTCAAATCCTTCATTCATAAAATAGGACTCTATTCGACTAAACTAAGCCCTAGGTGCCTGTTTTAGTCCATAAAGTGTCTTTTGTAGCTTATACACCAGCTGCTCATTTCCTTTTTTTCTTGTAACCTTTCGGTTGTTCGACAAAGACATCTTTCATCAACTTCCCATATAGGAAAGCTGATTTGACATCTAATTGATACAATTTCCAACCCCTTTGAGCCGCAAAAGCTATGATCATTCTCACTGTATCCATTCTGGCCACAGGTGCAAAAACTTCAGTATAATCAATCCCATGTTCCTGAGTATAGCCTTTAACCACCAATCTTGCTTTGAATTTGTCAATTTTACCAAGCTCATTTAGCTTGGTTTTATAAACCCATTTTACTCCAATTTTCTTTGCATCAGCAGGTAGTTCCATCAAACGCCATGTTTGATTTCTTTCAATGGATTTGATTTCTTCATCCATGGCCAGTCTCCATTTTTGTATTTTGACAGCTTTCTCAAAGCTTGTAGGATCTGATATCATCAAAAAGGCCATGTTTGCTTCATCTTCTTCAAACAAACCTTCACCGAAAGTATAATCTACCGACCACACAGGTGGATGTCGATTTATGTTCTCCCTTACTACCGTATCTGGTGCAGCATCTGGTGGATTATTTCCCGGTGATGAATTACTGTCGGCTTCAGTGACTTCTCCTTCTTGAGTTATGTTCTCTTCTTCAATGTTGTCTCCCTAATCTAATTCCATTAGTTGCTCCCGTTCAGAATCTACATTCCAATCCCACATACGATCTTCTTCAAAAATTACATCACGAATAACTATAATTCTTTTGGCAACCGGATCAAACATTCTGTACCCTTTGGATTCACCACTAACCCCAAATAGAACACAACTCACACTTTTATCTCCAAGTTTGGTTCTCCTAGAATCTGGAATATGAACATGTCCCACACATCCGAACACTCGAAAATAATCAACTGATGGCTTCTCTCTGTTCCACGCCTCTTCTGGGGTCATATCTTTTACAGCTAAGGTAGGTTATTGATTCAAGACGTGAATCGTCCACCTAACTGCCTCTGGCCAGAAATACTTAGGTACTTTCTTCTCTGTCAACATAGCTCTCACCAAGTTCATTATTGTACGGTTCTTGCGTTCAGCCACTCCATTTTGTTGTGGATTATAGGTTGTGGTCAATTGTCTCCTTACTCCATGTTGTTTACAAAAATCATTGAATTCTGTTGAATTGAATTCTCCTCCTCTTTCTGTTCTTAAGCATTTAATGGGCATCCCAGTTTCCTTTTCCACAAGTATTTTGAAACATTTAAAGTGATAAAATGTTTATGATATTTCTAAAAGAAAATAAGTCCATGTTTTCCTAGAAAAATCATCTATAAAGCACAACAAGTACCTCTTATGGCTGCTTGAGGCTGGTGAAATAGGGCCACAAAGATCTGCATGAACTAGACCCAATTTTCCAGTTGCTCTCCACAGACTCTTTTTCGGAATTGGAGTCTGATGTTGCTTTCCTTTCATACATGCCTTGCAAGTGGCGCTTGGTGCTACAATTTGTGGCAAACCTTTCACTATATTTTTATATTCAAGGTGCGCAGGCCTTTGTAACTGAGATGGCCATAACGGTAGTGCCAAAGAGTTTATTGATCTGTATTGCTGATTTGGAGACATCTTGCTTCAAATTTTGTGGATGAGGGCTCAGGAAGCAAAATAAACATTCGATTTGCACTCATAAGGGATTCTGCCATCTTTCCTTTTTGTGAATGATAAACACTGCACACACCATCCTGAAATAGCACAGCTAATCCTTTTTCTTGAAGTTGTCTGATGCTCAAGAGATTATTTGTGAGTTCAGGAACCCAACATACATCACCAACAGAATAACAAACTCCCTGCAAGAATAATTTCACAGTTCCCTTTCCAGCAACCTTCATTCTTGTATTGTTTCCAAGCTTGACAGTGTGAGAAAAAGTTGTTTCCGAGCTTGAAAATAAGTCTTGATTTCCACGCATGTGATTTGAGCATCCGGAATCCAAAAACCACGGATCGCTCCTCTTTGCTTCATGTAGTTCTATATAGGCCATTAACAGCAACTCATATTCTTCTTCCAATTCTGCATAATTTTCTTCCTTATTCAACATTGGACATTCATATTGAAAATGACCTAAATTATGGCATTTATAACATCCAACATTTGCTTTGTTGAAAGTTTTTCTTCCTCTTCCTCGTCCCCTTCCTCTGTAGGGTGCTCTCCCTCTGTTGCTTGTTCCTAAACGGCCTTCTACTTTCAAAGCTTGATCCTCATCATCATTGCTTGGTTGGTGGAATTTTTGTTCATGCACCACTAATGAACTCTGTAATTCATCGATGGATATGTTGTCAGTATCTTTTGATTCTTCGATTGATACTACAACATATGTGAACTTGTCAGTTAAGTTCGCAGAATTTTTTCAACTTTCTCAGGCATATCTTCTCCATTGCTTCTCATCTTATTTGAGACCATCATCACTCTTGCGAAGTACTCAGTGATGGTTTCATCCCTCTTCATTGCTAGAACCTCAAACTCTCTTCTTAATGAATTTAGAAGAGATTTTTTCACCTTCGAATTTCCTCCAAACTTCCGCTTCATTGAGTCCCAAACAATCTTGGATGTGCGGTGGTCCAAGATTTGTTCAAAAACAATTCGATCAATTGCCTGAAACAGATAATGTTTGACTTGTTAATCCTTGATTCTAGCATCGTCAAGTTGCGCCTGTTGTGCTTCTGTCAGTATCGTCCCTTCTCTTGGCTCTTCAAAACTAATCTCCACCAAACTCCATAGACCTTTTTCCCTAAGCAAATTTTCCATCAGTTCACTCCAGTGGTCATAGTGACCATCAAAGTGAGGAATTTTTGTCAGAGTCTTGTCCTCACTCATTCTCACAATGTTTGATCACTCGAAGATTGCAACTTTGTTCCTTTTCTACAAGCCCAGTGGGGGCTCTCATACCAATTATAAAGTCCTACAGCAGAGATAGCTAAAAAGAGTAACACAAACAATTGAGATTTACAGTGATAAGTTTTATTGAGATTACGCTGGCTTAATATAGACTTACACTTAACAAGAAGAGAAAAAATAGACCGCTAATGACTCTAAGTAGTTAAGATAAAACAAACGTCTAATGACCCACAAGAATATAGGACTTTAAGAAACAGTCCTTGACCAAATCAAATACTAATATGCCTTGCAAGAAAATATGGAGCATTTAGGATAGGAGTTTGAGGATAATTATCGTAGTGATATCATCTGTTATATCATAGGTGAAGTACGTGATGTTTTTGATGATGAGTCTAACAAGGGACACGAAAAAGTGGATGTGTCAGTTGATACAATATTCGTCGTTAAACGTTTTCTTGATAAAAGTATTTTAAGTGATGATTGTGTGATTTGTTTTGAAGAGCTTGGGAAGAAAGGAGAGGTGATGTGCACACCTTGTTCACATGTGTTTTATGAAGATTGCATTGCAGAATGGTTAGAGAATGGCATTTTTTGTCCTGTTTGTCGTCATGATTTCCTAGATAGCTAGTTTTTTGTGTTTCATTTTTTTCTTCTTCATACTATATAAGAAAGAAAGAAAGAAAGAAAGAAAGAAAGAAAGAAAGAAAGAAGCGGGGATTTTAGTAGTTCAGTTGATTGATTACCTGAACTTTCACTTTATTAGTAAGAATTCGATTTCTCAGTCTGTAATCCTCCCTGTTTTCTCTTCCCCAACCCTAGTAAGTAAATAAGGTATACACATTATGCCTATATTTAGTTTAAAATAATTGTTTATCCAAAGGATAGGAAATAATATAGTGCATAAAAATTAAAACTAACATGCTAGTTAATCTAAAAAAATAAGGGGTTGTTTGATACTATATTATATTAGTAAAATAATATATGTATTAACTCTGTGTATTAGTACATACTTTATTTGATATACTTTTTTATGCAAATGCAATGTATAACTAATGTAAATTCTATTATGTATTAAGGCGTGTATTACTAATGTCATGGATTTATTTTTTTATGTATATTCGTCTTTCTTGGTCACTTTTTTTTTACCACCTTTATTGTATACTTTGTATCGTTATGTACATATCTATAATCTATGATATGACCCAAGTTTATGTCTATTTTAATTTTGTGTAGTTATATTCTAGTTTTAATGTATCACTTGTTATTTGGATTTGACTTGCTTACTGAGAGTTTATGATAGGCGTCATCATAATCTGATTTTGGATCGTACCAAATTCACTCTTCGGATCGTCAAAAGAGCCGAGAGACATAAAAATTATGATTGTTCCAAATGTCTAAACTTAGTGTTACTTAAAGCTGATAAAGGATTTGTAACTCAAAAATTTATGGAAAAAAATTATGTTTGAGAATTTAAAAAAATGCAAAAAAGATTGAGAAATTAAATAAAAATGAATTATGACCTAAAAACCACACACAAATCTAATCATCCACAAATCTCGTGTTTTTTCCTCTTTCTACGATTCGAAAAAAGGTTTTATCTACTCTATGGACGACGATGACGACTTCACACGTGATATATGTCAAGTGATAATTCAAACGACGCCCAACACTTGAGCTGGAGAGCGATGTATTTTCAAGAAGTATTTCAACGATACGAACGAACGAAATGGCCCATCATTATGGACAATACCTACTGAAAATCATCTTGGAATACAATACTGATCAAACTGGCCTATCCATATTGTTTAGGATAGAATTGGTAGACATCGTTGATTTGCAGAATCCGACACAAAATAGTCACCGGTATAATACTTCCATTCCTAAGATACCAACTTCATTTCCATCTTCTTCTAGTTTACCTTGCATTCCTCAACTACTTTTCCGTCTGTCTCTACAGCTTCAGTTCCATCTTCCTCTATCCGTTCGTTTTCCACTCACTCAAGCTCTTCTTCTGCGCTCTTGACTCCATTCCTAAGATACCAACTTCAGTTTCATCTTCCTCTATTCCTACATGAATTTTTTTTATTCGTTAGACGAAAAACAATAAATCTAGGTCATTACTTTTGCTCCAAATCGCAAAGTTGAGTGATATATCAAACTCTTTTTCCTACTTTTGCGTTTGTTTGTATTTCTACAAAAAAAAAAAAAAAGTTTTTTTTCGAACTCTTTTCTGTTTGATTGTGTTGATAAAAACATTTTAAAAATATTCCCAAATTCATTAGTTTTTAGAGTTTGCAAAACAAGTTGCAACAAAAACTTTTTTCCCCAAAATTGAAAAGATAAAGAGTTTGGTTGCAACTAATAATGCTACCTCAGCCTCGTAAAAGAGTTATAGCCCATTTGGATTGCCTTAAAAATACTACTTTTGAATAAAAAATCAAACTCAAATGACTTTTAAATCAAAAACTAAAAAGGAGGAGAATCCTACTTTTGGTTTTTAACCCTTTTTAAGTCATTGTAAACTTTTTTTAAAGTTGTTTTTAATCTTGCCAAACACTCCCCCAAAAGCTAAAAATGACTTAAAAGCAGATTTGACCAACTTTTAAGTCAATCCAAACAGACTCTTACTCTTGCGAAAACTTGTCAAACAAAAACAGACTTGGCAAAAACAGTACCTTTAGAAACTCGAACAAACTTCAGACTTAATCCCACCCAACAATCCCAGTACTGACAGAACAAGCAAAGCACCTCTTTTGAATTATCCATTTTGGAATTGTGAGTTAGATGTTGAAATGAAACTACGTTACAACATAGCTTTTCAAATGATTTTTTTTGTATGTCTTCCACTTCATAGGTACTGAACTGAACTTCAATGTGACGGCATAGTCCAATAGAATTTGAATACAACCGTTATATAATATCATTAATTATATCTTCTTCTTTTGGGTGTCAAATGGCAGGAATAACAAACAATTAGCTAGTGAACAACAGTTCCATAGTGCAAGTTCACGTCATTTCGAATAACATAGCTCGCGCTGGGTGTACTAAACCTATGTAAATCTATCAGTTTCAACTTGAACAATTAGATTGTGTATCTGAACTTGTATCTACGAAGCCAATCTTCACCTTTTTCATAATAATCCGTTCTACTGAATGTTTGCTGTGGGAATTGCATAGCAGCAGCATACGCCGAAGCACCACGCCATGCATCCATAATTGGATCTGTTGCTCTGACAACCTTTATAGGAGTTCCACATGGCCTGATCATCCGAATTCCTGCTTCCAAGCGCTCACCCATACCTGGGTAGAGACAACTCCCGCCAGTCACAAGTATTGAACTTGTCATTTTATCCTCCAAGCCTTGTACCCAACTAGGCAACCTTCTCAATGACACTCCAACCATTTCGTCCAACCCCGACTGGTCTATCCCAATGAAGTTGGGATTGAATAAAACTTCAGGACATCTAAATCTTTCAACCCCAAGTATGATTTGAAAATCCTCCTTTGTTAGAGGACGGAAACGTGGCGCCTCTGAGGCAGATGCCCCAGATTCTGATCCTGGAAAAAATGTAGGGTCGATCTCCTGTGCAGATAGGATACATCTTTAAAGAACAATCCAACACAGAGACTAACGCCAAACAGAGTGTCAAGAAAACATACTGACCCGAAGCCTAGAGGAGATGCGAGCCAACTCAGTTTCATCATGATCTGGCTTATCATCATCATCATCGTCATTATCTCTACTCATTAGCTTGTAGAGTTGCCAATCTTCATCCCTTTGACCAAACGTATCTTCACCTTTCCCTCGATCAAATGCTGCCGTTGTTAACAGGCGCATCCTCTCTCTTTGGGCAGCATTCAACCTCTCCCCGCGACCAACACCTCCAGAAACATTATTATTGCCATTTGCATGGTTACCATTTGTCTTCAATCGCTTTCGCTGCTCAAGTTTTTCAGAGCTCTCTTTGTATTTGGCTCGCAACTGCTCCAAATAGCGTTCTGGGTTTTCCCTACACAACATAAGATGAATTTATAAAATAAAGAGATATTGAAACATGAAATATCGGAAATAGCCTCTCTACCTCCACGAGGTAGTGGTAAGGTCTGCTTACACTCTACCCTCGCCAGACCCCACTTAGTGAGATTTCAGTAGGTATATTGTTGTTGGTGGTGTATTGAAACATGAAATATACCACTATGCAGCAAAACTGTAATTAAAGTATGTTATTTTTTGCCTCATCTTTATAAATACATATATCCATTTTGAGAAGAAACGGATACTACTGCACATCATTGTAAACAAGTTTAATAATGCTACAATAAGCTAGCTCAAGTATTATCTGACAAGAAATACAACATACATGCGCTTTTGTTCCTCAAGTTTCTTTTCCTTCTCCTTTTCTAACTCCTCCTCCAGACGCCTTTGTTTAGCTCGTTGCCGTGCTTCAGTAGTGGATTTCAGGAACACTTGTCTTCTCTTCTCCTTGAGCTATTAACAAGTTTCAGTATTTCCATTTTCAGTTGAAAAGTTTTAATATAAATAAATGAAAATAAGTGGAAGATGACTTTGCACAAAGCTGGCCAAGAGTGAAATGGAAGAGACAATTGCAACAATAAATTTAGTTGCAACAGCTCTCTTTTGTTTTAAATCTACTACATAAAGTACCAGATAAGTTCAAGAGACAGCATATGGGAATTACAGTATAATATCTCACAAAAGTTGAGCTATTAAAACATTATGATGACATGAGTTTATTTCTCATACGAAGTGCACTAATGTAACACCACAATAGTCAGAAAGTAAAGGGAAAAAGACTTGGATATCGAGTTCTTCACCATCACAAAGAATTTTCGATATACAACTGCCCAACAATAGTGACTACCAATATAGCGATATATGAGCATACCTGCTCCGCCGAAAGTTCATCATCAGGTATATCAATGAGATAATACTTCTCAGCTGCAGAAATATCTACTTTCTCTTCACTTGGAACTTGCTCACCCTTGGCCTTCCGAAGTGATTGAGTAACTTTTGCAAAAGCGGATTCCACTTCACGTTTAGAAGCATAACCTCTACTCGCTAGGAACGACACAATTTCATCATCCTCCTCAATATCCTTGAGCTCCTCTAAGAGGAATTCCAAACCTTTTAATTCATTTTCAAGTTCATTTATTTTTGAGGATCTTTTCGCTTCAGCCATCTCACGCAATCTTTGACTTTGTTTCTCCTTCAAAGCTGCCTTTCTAGCAATTTCTTCTTCTGATGGAGGCTCTTCGACTGGTGATGGAGTCCAAGGAAGTTGCCAACATCTGGTTTTATCTTCAGCTTCTTTATCCCCCCTCTGACACAATAAAATCAAATATTTTACCTCCGGTAAGCAGATTAGAGAGGCTGGGCAAGAGATAAAGTGCTAATTACCTGAAATAGTTGAATCTCTGAAGCATAGTCTGCAGCTATGTAACAGTGTTCCATCTTCAATTCTTCAACCCTTTCCCATGTAAGCTTTGATCTGTTTAAGCATTTAAAAAATGAAGCCTGAGAAGCAGCCAAAAGTTTATGGCAACATCATGACTTTCAAAGAATTATAACACCTACATGTGATGAGGGTACTTGAGTGAAAGAAGCTGCTTCAGATAATCAGAGACATGGTATCCACCAACGTTAGTTCGACAGCACGCTTCATAGACAGGTTCTCCATTTATAAACTGAAAATACAACAAATTCCGTCATATATTTGAGAAATGAGAGCCTACCACTAGCAAAAACTGCCTCATGATATGTCAAGCAGAAATTTAGCCTGAAAGTGCATGGGGTCTTATTTTGATCTCTTTCACATACTGGGACCTGCACCAATTGAAAGATGCTAAAAGGGCCAAAATTGCCCTTCAACTATGAAAAATGGGGCAACTTTCCCTTCTTTGCAAATTGTCCCAAATTTACCCCTGCTGTTAATGAAGTGGGTCATTTTCACTCTTAAAAACTAACAGACCTCCGTCTCATTTTTTAACTCATCTTAATTTATACAAGTGGAAAATATAGATAAAGACCCATGAACATATCTAAGCCGTCCCACCAACCCAATTACCCATTCCAGTCATAACAACAGACAACTATTTTTTCTTTCACTATCTATCAAAACTTTTAATTTGATAATTGTCCACAAAGACCTATTGCACTATCTGAACTGCAGTGTGAAAAATTCCAAACTCAGATGCGCTACTCCTTTCTCTTTTTAACTTTGTTAAAAGAATTGCAGATTACATTTTAATTCTTTGGGAAAATATCTTAAAGTTCTTCGAATTAAATGAAAAAGTTATATTCCAAATTCTACCAGTTTAGTAGACAACCATTTCTTTGACATAACTACAACTACTATACAATATACTTTTATCTTTGTCCCTTCTCTATCTTTGTTTTGTAGTCTCATATATATAACCATGCCTAGAAACCAAACCAATGTTTCTTTTCTTTTCTTTTCTCTCTGTTGATTCGGTTTTTTCACCGGGGAAAAATGAACTTTAATCTGTTGATGAAATTGGCAAATCGTGGAACTTCCCGGCTAGGTAATGATCGCCGATTTTTCTCATGCAATTCACTAACTTCTAAATTTAGCTTCGAAAGTTTTATGCCGCTTTTTATTTAAGGTTGGGATTTTTGTTTTTAAAACTTATATATCAGAGCTACTAATGTAGAATAAGTGAAGGGATAATTTGGAGCAGTGA
Organism: Solanum etuberosum; assembly: GCA_029582245.1. NCBI lineage: Eukaryota > Viridiplantae > Streptophyta > Magnoliopsida > Solanales > Solanaceae > Solanum > Solanum etuberosum. The sequence goes on along the minus strand of JAJONR010003496.1, from coordinate 36,605 downwards.
ATAAATTTGATAGTATTTAAATGTGACTTTTAAGTGGGGATTTTGAAATTTAGTTCATGTATTAACGTATTAAGATGGAGAAAAGTGTGACTGTGAGATCCGGGGGTGTACTGAAGAAGAAAAGCTCTTCTGGGTCCGAGTCATTGAAATGGGTAATTAGGTTAGTGGGACAGGTTTGATGGATTTTTATTTTCCACCTATATAAATTAAAATGGGTAAAAAAATGACATGGAGGTCTATTAGATTTAAGGGTAGAGACGGTCCAATTTATAACGGCAAGGGGATAATTGGACCACATGCAAATGGTGGGTAAACTTGTGACCCATTTTCGATAGTTGAGGGGAGATTTTGGCCCTTTTCATCTTTCAAAGATGACACCTTCTTGCTTTACTTTTGGCATCGTCAAACAGGGACAAGGTTGGCACCTTTTAACATGTGATAAAGGTTTGTTGAACAAAACTGAAGCTTTTAGATGATATAGATGGTCACAAACTTCAACATGGTTTCAGAGCTTGAGTGAAAAAATATCACTACGCCACATACCACCTACATCTAGCAAGAAAACCTTATCCTCGTGCAATTTCCGAGCAACTTAAGGGTTGTTAGCATCAAAATTGTTGTCGTCAGTGTTGTGCAAAAACCAACACCACTCCAGGTTCCTCAGCCTGCGGCGACCAAACTCCAAAAAGAAGCTTCGCCAAATATGGAAACACCGCCGTATGTGTTGTCACGCACAATTGGCAATTTTGAATCCTGTGATACGTCAGTCTCACACGTCGGTGAGTAAACCCTTTTCAGACCACTTTTAGTCCTTAGGGTTCGCTGGTCTATTTTGAGACCCCCATCTAAATTCCTTCAATTTCCAACCATCGAGGTAGGGTTCCAGCGTTACAAACTTGTTTTCGGCCAGATCTCTCTTCTCTGACATCTTTTCTGCGGATTTACGTCAGTGTGGGGGACGCTTTAGACATTGCATCCACCCATTTAGTTTGCAGAATTTTTGTTGATTCTCTGGCCAGTTTCAGATGGCAAGCAGTTCTCAGGTCATCTACCCGACGAATTTTTCCAGCAACATCTGGAATTTACTTCCTGAACAACCTTTTGGGCCATATTTGGTGGTTAGTTGTTTATTTTTGGTTAGAACTCTCTTCAATCCAACAATATGTAGCTTGATTTTGATGTTTTTGTGGTTCCAAAAATACGCGATTCCAAAACTCAAACAGTTTTGTGATTACTTTGGAACCCTTACTTGGAGGTTCTAACTAGGGGTTAGAAAATTAGCCTATGAATACATGAACCCGCCCAAGTTTGGGCAGGTTAATTACCTGCTCCACCCATTTATTAGCTCAACCATTTCAACCTGCCCAATTCAACCCATCTAATTTGGGCTACATATAGCCTAAATTAATCCACAAGAAACCTTGACAAAATATTTTTAAGAAGACTTTTTTGTGATGTGTTAGATATGGCCATAATAAACAGAAAAAAGTTAGTAGTTTTATTTGAAAATGAAACAAGAAATTAAAACATGCTAATAGTTGGGTGGATCGGGCTATGACCCATAGTTTAGCCCATCTTGACTCAACCCATCTTATAGCCCAAGCGACCTCATTAACCGGCACATTTATCAACTCTGCCCATTTTTACTCGTCTAAATGAAGCCCAACTCACCCATTAGTTCTAATTTGTTTGGGAGATACAGAACAACAGTAGCGGAATTGAATTATCTCAGTTACAACCTCATAATCTAATATCTACTTTTAACTGAGTGAGAATCGTCATTCAGTTTCAAGATCCTAAGTAAGATGACTAGGATTGTGTTTTTTTTTTTTTTTTGATAACCGAGAAATCCGCCTGTGACCCGCCATTTGGACCAATCACAGCCTTCTAAACTCGGTGGATAATGGGCCCGCTCCTCTACCCTTCTCCACTTAAATACCGGGCTTCGCTTTGCATGGTGTGGGACTAGGATTGTGTTATACTCATGGTCTATTTAATAACATGATATTAAAGCAAACATAGGTTCTAGGCTCTAGTCTCACAGCCATTCATTATCAAAATAAAAAATCATGTTTTTGACTCATTAAAATGGAATCAAGCCCACAGGTGAGGGACATGTGGAAGATACAATTAAGTAAATGAAAGGTGCTCTCTACCCGTTTAAAATTTTACATGAGATGGTCACACACCTCAACACCACCCATAATTTCTTTTCCCCTTTCAAATAGATAAAGCACAATGCTACTACCATGTCAATTCACTACAGCTGCATGATAGGACTCTAAAGCATACCGGGATGACATGAGATGTGGTAAATCCTGAGGTGATTGCAAGGCCTGTATCATTGCAAATTCCAAGCTGTTGGTTGTATTTGTAGCTGAATGCAGCATCTACACCGAATGCTGCAAGACAGAAAAAAATGTCTATCATGAGCAACAAGTTCACATAAATGCCACAGAAAGTCATGTTCTCAATTATCAAATCAACAAACTATTGTTTGGTGAGAAGTGAACCAAGTAACTATTGTCATCAATGAAAGAACTTTCAACAAGGTCATGATAAAACAAAGCAACCTTTAGGTTTAGGATGATAAAAAAGATGACATGATTACAAGAACACCATGCGACTTTATGAACAAAAATCCAAAGCAATACACAACAGCCCTGGGCAACTGATAAGGATGTTCATACCTACTGAAGGAACTCCATATGACTCAAAGAGAAGCTCAGCCATTTTTCCACGAGATTGAACTGGATTGCAAGCACATTCAGTAATTAAGATAGGATGGTCAACCTGCCCTGCCACCGATTTGAATAAGTATTGGTTTAAGGGACTGCAAGCTGAAGTTTAACAACAGGATATATGCAGCAAAAATTAAATGCACAAAATCAGGGTTTGCCTTTCCCCATATTTTAATTATCTTAGCTTTGCCAGTTCAAATTATTTTGTTCTCAATAAAGATAATGGTTCTTATGATATAATAGGGAAACTGAGGATGTATACTTGGAGAATTCTACACAAGGATAGGGTTCTGCAGAAAGAGCATCTAGGCAGCTGACTGGATTATCATATGTGCTCCAAAACTTCACAATGTAAAAAGAAAAATGTTCCATTCATGTCTACAAAAAGAATTTTCAACACCCTTGCACAATGTTATTCCTCTCTATATATATTGTCTACATAAGTGACAGAGCAGTCAAGTCTCATGCTCTCCTTATATTATAGTAGCAAATCTCTGACTGTCCGTCACATCACCCACTGAACCCCAGATATACATGCTATGCACCATAATCTATGCAATAATAAATCAGTTTGGAAGTGAAAAGATGGATCGTAGGGCAAATAGCTTGAGTAGTGGTATCTCTGTGCATATATGGTATAATGTGTACGCCTTATGAGAAACAAAGGTATGCAAACTGAAGTGCATCTCTTCATTTATGTATTTGCAGTGCAATCGCGACAATATATCATCACCCAATTGTTTAAGGCCATGACTTCGAAAAACCTAGATATGGAGGCACATCAATTGACACGGAATATCTTACAAAAGGGGAAAAAAGAGAGATGAGAAAAGAGGATAATGTCGGAGATTCCCCTTTCAAAAATAGTACATACCATACGACTTACTTGTGTAAAGTATAAATATTGATGTCGTTAAGGTCAGTCAACTTTTACCATAAACATTTTTCTGCCAATTTTAATGAGTTTATGAGGTCTCTTTTTTATTCTGACATATATGTAAAACTATAAGGACCTTATATGATGCTTGCTTAGTCCATGTTTCTTCAGTTTCTTTTCTGTGTAAGCATATCAATTTGCATCCTGTTTATGCTTCCTAGAAACTACAGTTGGATAAACATTATGAGGTAAAGATAAAAGATAAAAAAGAAGACAATAATTTGACAATTGGCAGCGATCATCAAACCTCAAAGACCAACAAAGACAGTTTATATCAAAGAGAAGCAATAGTCAAAGCAAAGGCCACAACAATGATTTCAAAGCTTCTCTCGAAAAAGTAAGAACCAAATGATTCTAAATAACCCAAGCTGAATATAGTTACATCAGATCTATCTCATCCTGTGAAAAAGTTGGATGGAAGCTAGCATACCTGTGACTGATCAGCACCTAATCGATCAAACCCAAAGTCCAGGATCTACATACGGAAAACATAATGGTGACATGAGTACCTTTTCAAAAAATATAACGGCAACATGATTAATGCACACAAGACAAAGTAATCCGTAACCATCATTTGTTTCATATGTCAGACTCAGGTTAGCAACATAGCATCACATAAACCAAATTTATGCATCCAACTATCTACACCAAGAACACCACGTATGGCATCAGTGCAAGCAAAAAGTAGGGAATGAATCATTATTGAAAAGTGTTGCGCAACAATAGGCCGCGCATTAATATTTTTGTCAGATTGCACTGTCTTGACACTCTAAAATTAGATCATGAATTTGCATTGCCACCTTGGCCTAACATCCCAAAGAGGTTACAGTTAAAATCCAAAGAGGGTGTTCTCTCTTGATAAATAGGAACGGGTCATAGAACGCAGTACTTAGACCTAATGTCTAGATAAATTGTCAGCTATCCTGATAGTTTCATACTCTGGTAGATGGTTTGATCTTTCTATCTTTATTTCAGAGGAGGGGGTTTGGGCATAAAATTTATTGACATCACAAATTTCATGGTCAAGCTTACAAACATAGAAAAACCATTTACCCAAATACTATCCCCACAAAATAGAAAACCCTTACATATTCCATTATCTCAAACTGATAAACAACATTGCTCTCAAAGGCTGAACGAGGTCCTGAACGCGTGCAATCAAAGTACTTCAGTAACGCAGGATTGTGATCACCAACAACTGTTACTGTTTCACCTGCAATATGATAAGGTAAGCATAACAAAACTCTGAAGCTAATATTCACCAATGAAATGATGATGTATTATATGCATTCACTATTTAAAAACATGTTCATGGTAGGTGATGTTTAGCAAGAAGTAATTTTGATCATTTCTTCACCAAACATCACTACAGACTGTTCATTGGGAACTTTTTTTCCCCTGAGAACAGTTCTGTCCAGGCCAGCTTGCACGCACCTCGACTATTTAAATATCTACATAGGAGTTGTTTAGCACGAAGTAATTTTGATCATTTCTTCACCAAACACTTCACTATAATCTGATCATCTTAGAAATTTTTTTTTAATAAGATTGAGTTCATATCAGGTCGCTCGCACCTCGATAAATCTACCAAGTGCTTGTTAGTTGTTACCTCCCATTGGCACAGGTATGGAGTAACTCTATCCACCAAGACTTATACAAATGGGAAGAAATCACCTAACTGTTTTTTTTCTATAAGGATTTGAACCTTGGTCTCCTTTGGTGCATTTAAACTTCATTGACCTTAATGTCATACCCTTGTGTACTTCATTATATAATATTATTAATCATAATTGGATAATTAAGCACTAGTCAAATTAGAAACTTACAGTAAACTCACCATCCAAACTGGTCCTGACATTGCTTCCAAATGAGTTATCATTTTTAAATCAACTACCAAAGGATCAATTAGTTACACGATGAGTAAAAGTTTGATGATTAGCCAAACAAGCCTTTAGTATCAATCCTATCCTTCATGTGCAGAAGAGAAATCCATCACAGAGGATAATATAACCAGACTAATGACTCAACCTAATGTTCCAGTTATGCAGAATGGAGAGTACTTTAGACATCCTGTTTGAATTGAACTGCACTCAATGAAGCAACTCTAACTCAAGACAACCTGATTAGAAGATCCATTTGCATAGTTAATAGATGCTACATGTGTCAGAAGGATATAGAGACTTAAACACCTCTTTTTTTTATAAGGACATTGTACATAACAGCAGATAGTTGGAACATGTTTATCTTCTTTTGGACTCATCTGGGTTATGCCAGGTGGTATCAAGGATGCACATGTGAGCTGGAGCACTTGGAAAATTTAGTTTTGAGAAAAAAATAGTTAAAACACTAATTAGGAATCTGTACCAGTTTTGAATCCAACCCAGCCAAAATAGACCCAATAGCTGACCCGACCAATTCATTTTTATTCTAAAGAAAGCCCAAGTGCTCATATTTTCGTTTACTGGTGGTTTATCACATTTCATATGTTACATGTTGTTTTGATCAATACTAACTTACTAAGTGAATGTAATGTTATTTTTTTATGTGAAATTTGAGAAGTGAATGGTAACTAACTTCCCATTATGTTGTAATTGTTATTGGTTCCATGTACGTTAATAATTACTTCAATTTCCATGGCCTTCTGTGGAATCTTTCAGGGTTGACCCACATTTGTCTTGATCAAGAAGATTGTTTGAATTGTTGATACATGAATACATATTGTCAAGTACACTCGGAAACAAGAAAATGATTTATTTTTTTACATGGAAAAAAATTCATGAAGATTCCATAAGAGGTGTTAAGGTAAACCTCCTGAATGTTCCTTTCACTTATCAAAAGAAAGTAAAAGCAGCAGGATTAACATTTAACAAGATAGAAATCTAGAGGCAAGCCAAACAGTTGAAAATACTAACATCACTCGTTTTATTGCCACAACCGGTAAACCCACTGTGAATAACATCCCCCCTTCTCAATTAGCTAACTTAGGGTGTGTTGGGTTGTTCCAATTATCCGTAGTTTAAAAAATTTAGAAAATAGTTTCTCTAAGAAAACAAGTTCTTTAAAACGGAAGAAAATGACTTACCTAGTGAAAGTAGAAAAAATAAGTTTTACAAATAGCATTCCGCAGTGATTGTGCCCTCACAATCCTTCAACACACCTCATTTTCAACCCCACTCCACTAGCTCAGACCCCTACCCAACCCAACCCCTCCAATAAATAGGGATGACAAGAAAATAAGTAGAAAACACACATATTTTTGCATTTTCCTTTATAATGAACAGACCCTTAATCTAAAATCTTGTTAGTCTAGTAAAATCATGAAAAATGTGGCTCCAACTCCAATTGGAGGAAAATTAATACATAAACATACCAGTGGTTTTGTGACGAGGCCTCTGAACAATATTCCGGAAGATAACGCGAGGTTCATTCTCACCTGCCCACCTGTCAATTAACAAGAACCGGAGCTAAAGCACACCAAATACAGATACAAACACAGAGAGAAATTGGGGGATTTAAGAGTGAATACCCAATACGGAAATAGGAAGCGCCATTGTCAATGACAATAGGGTGACTTGAGTTGAAGGAACCGTAATCTGATTGCCTCTCTATTTTCGCTATGAAAGGCATTCTTCCCTTGTTTGCCCTATTCTCTTTGCTCTTCTTCCTCTAAGCGCTGTTGCCCTAGAGCTTCATGGAGTGTCACCCCAGAAATTAGTTAAAACACTCTCTACCGGCTACCAGTGTCAATTTTTATTTTTATTTTAAAGGAAATGGAACCCATATCTTTTTTCTTTATTTTCACCACTAAAAAATTCATTTTTCGATGAAAGAAAATATAAGTTCTATGATATTTTTACATTGATTGTATACTCTTTCCTCCAACAACACCCCAATGTTGTAGCCCCATTTCCGTCACCTCATATCCCTACCTCAACATCACCTCCTCTGATATTTTGATTAGATTATATATAAATATTTTAAAAATAAATATATTAATACAGAAAATAGGTAAGAGATTCACTTATTTTTCTAAAAAAATATTCTCATAAAAAAAATTTCCTTTGAACTTGTTTGGGCACAAAGATGTATCATAATTTGATGCAGCATTGCTGGTGGAGTGGAATGATGAGAGATATCGCGGACAATGTGTCTTGTTGCTTGTGTTGCCAGCAGGTGAAGGTCAACTATTTGAGGCTTGGATGTGAGTTTCAGAGATTACGCATTTCGAAGTAGAAGTGGGAGTGCATCACCATGGATTTCGTTATTGTCATGACCCAAGATGACCCCCTTAGACGTAACATGGAACCTAGAGCCATAAGTGATCCCAAGCTAACCACATGGTGTAGCATGACACTAAGAAAACATACATAACTGAAATGACATGGAAAGGGGAATAAAGTCTCAAATGACTGACATAACATAATAGAGAAATCTGAATACGACGATTCATGTGCGGAAATACTAATGTCTGAAATAACATCTAAACATAGGTGAGTTGCTAGGACAAGTTCCTAGCTCACTCGAGCAATCTAAAAACTGATAAGGAAGTCTGAAATGAACATAGGAAACCATAAGTGGCATATCCCCGAACCATGAGGATTCACCAAAATAGTGTAAGGCTGATAAAAGTCTGTACTAACCACAAGCCTGATGGGATGCATCAGAACCTATATAATGAAACAATATAGGTCGGAAAGTATACGGTCAGTACTCAAAATGTACTGTGTATAGGAAAGTGCATAAACATGACATAATAACATGTTAAGTCTGAAAACATGCTAATAGAATGACCAAGTAAACATAACATGAAAATTGATGATCTGATTTTGAAAACATAGTACCAGGTCATGCATTAGTCTGAAAATCATAATCATAAGTGGGAGATACTGTTAACCGACATAAACTATGTGAACTACAATATGGAGTTTAGTATTCTTCTCCCACACCAAAAAGAGAGTGTCCTACTAGCCAAGGTAAGGATCATGAGTCTGAGGCAAGGTGGATCCACTAATTAAAGTCTGTAAAGACTAAATCCTACGAGGCACGTAGTTCTGGGACAAAGGAATTTCTACTAAAGGTCTCATGCATCTACTAATTGGTGGGCTTTATCCCTAAGTTCACTCGGTGTTAAGTAAACTTCCAACAAAAAATATACATAGTCATGGAAACAGTAAGAATTTGATAATACAGAATCATTCATGGGAAAATCTGATAATCATAAGAGTAGCTCCTTAAAATCAAGATAACATAATATAATCTAAGAGATGTTTTATCTGAATACATCTAAATCATGACAATCATATAAATTGAATGATACTTTACCTGAAAGCATCCATAATTCATCAAAAAACCTTCATATCATAATGCATGCATATTGAAATAGCTTAGTCATGATCATAAAAATACTTGCATAGCATGGGCTCATGAAAATACCATTGAAAACATTATTTTGATCAAATCATGCATAGTGAGATCAATCGTAAGGAATGAACTGAAATTCTATAAGAACCCATAAGAAATCATGACCCTAGCTTTTGGGTAGATCATAAATTGAGAAATTTAGGTTTCTTTGGGACTCAACGGGTGAAGAAGAATCCATTGAGGAAGTTTTCACATACCTTGATAGGAACCCTAGGTGAAATCCTTCGATGGAGACTCGAAGCTTGGAACCCTAGCTTTGCTTGAGGGAGGAGACTTGAGAGAGAAGAAACTTGATTTGGTAGAATGAGAGTGAATGGGGAGGTTAGGGGTCTTAGGAATCAATTAAAGTCCTCTAAATAATCCCAAAATGACGTAGTATAGGAATTAAAAGAGTAGGAAAAAGTCCAACTACCCCTAGGAAATAATTGTTGACCAGGTTCTACGGACGCCTTCTACGGTCCGTAGAATTGTCCAGGGTCCATCAATGGTCTCGTCATGTCCAACCATAAAAAATCCAGGTTTCAAAACCTTCAATCCACGACCAAGTGTACGATCCATGAAACCTTGCACGAGCCGTAAAACCTCTCGTACATCCATACTTGAAGTCAAATTTCTTGAAGTCTAACACTTGGATCTACAGACTTTTCCATGGTTTGTAGAATCGTCCACGGTTCATGAAACCCATCCGTCTTGGTCAAGCCAAAATTCCAACTTTCTGAGGTTCCATCCACGAGTGGCTTCCATGGACTGTGGAACCTTGTTTGGTCCATGAACTGTCAGTTTTGGAAATCTTTTCAAAACGGGCTTGGTACTCGTATTAAGCTTAGTACGACCTTTCATCCACAAATTGATGGGCAAGCGGAACGTACTATACAAACTTTGGAGGATATGTTGAGAGCTTTTGTGATTGACTTCAAGGGAAATTGGGATGATCATTTGCCTTTGATTGAGTTTGCTTATAATAATAGTTATCATTCAAGCATTGATATGACTGCATTTGAGGCTCTTTATGGTAGGAGGTGTAGGTCTCCTATATGTTGGTTTGAAGTTGGTGAGGTTGCTTTGATAGGTCTTGAGTTGGTACATGAGGCTATGGAGAAAGTTTGGCTTATTAGATAAAGGTTGAACACAGCTCAAAGTCGACAAAAGTCCTACACCGATGTTAGAAGGAGAGATCTAGAATGTGATGTTGATGATTGGGTCTACTTGAAAATTTCACCATGAAGGGTGTGATGAGGTTTGGAAAAAAAGAGAAGCTTAGTCCCCGTTATGTGGCCCATATAAAATATAGAGGCGTATTGGTAAGGTTTCTTATGAACTTAATTTGCCTAATGACTTAGCATCGGTGCATTCGGTTTTCCATGTCTCCTTGTTGAAAAAATGTGTTGGTGATATGATATCAATAGTACCATTGGAGAGCCTTGTTACAAAAGAGTCTTTCTTATGAAGAGGTTACGATTGAGATTTTAGACTGACACGTCTGGAAGTTGAGAAACAAAGAAGTTGCTTCCGTGAAGGTTCTTTGGAGGAATCAGTTAATTGAGGGTGCAACGTGGGAGGCCGAGGCCGATAAGATGTCCCGATACCCTCATCTCTTTCCCTCCGTCCCTACTCTAGCTTGAGGTATTTAGTTCCTCATGGTTCACTCTTTTGATTTCATGTGTCTTAGTCATTCCCATGTTTACTCATGCATGCATGCTCATGAAAACTTGCTTTTGAGAAAATGAGTTAACTAGATTGATTTTTCCATGTTTATGTGCATTTGAGTATGAGTTGATGCCTTATGAAATGATGTTTTGGATATGCTTTAGCTTGGAGTCGATTTTTCCTCCTCGGATATGTGCATTTATGTGATTTCATTCATGTTGGTTATTAGATTTTATTCCTACCCTCCATATGATGTCTTGAGTTCCATTCGAGGACGACTGTTTCCAAGGGGAAGATATTGTAACACCTCAGATTCAGAAAAGAAGGAAAATACAGTTTCTGGGCTGAGGTTTGTGTCTATGGGTCCCGTCTACGTACCGTAGATGTAACACCTCAGATTCGAAAAGGGTAGAAAATGCAGTTTTCAGAAAATCTGGTGCCATTCTGACGGAGGCCAACCACGACCCCTGGAATGAACCACGGACTGTAGGTTGTCGCACCCTATTTCGAACTAGCCGAAACAGTTCACAACATAATAAGGTTGCCACTCTGATTTTGAAATTCCTTTGTTTTAGAGTCGCCACCTAATTTTAAGGAAATATTAGGGAAACCATTTTTCTTTATGTAAATATAAACTCTGTTTTGATTTGCGAACCAGTAAGATTCTGAGTAAGGGTTTTGGTTACTCGAGGGGAAGGTATTAAGCATCCCTCAGAGCCTATCCGAAGATATTCCTTAAACTCAATTTAGGAAAAATGATTAAGAAAATTTGTTCATTTATTTGCTTTAAAATCAATGATAAGTAAATTTCGTTAGTTTAAGAAAAAAGGGCAAAATACAAGGTATGACATATATACATCTATAAAATAAATTTAATAGTAGTATATTTATCATATAGTAAAATAAATAAATAAATGTACTTAAAATGTATGATAAATTTATATGTTAAAAAAATATAGATGTATCTTATATAAACTTATCCTAAATATATAAATGTTGAGTTTAGAGGATATGAAAATTCATTGTTTTATTTATTAAAGCGTAAAAGAAAATAAAATAAGATAAGGTAGTAGTCAGGTGTAAGTATATAATAGTATGTGTGATATAATTTGATAAAAATAGATAAAATGGAGTTTTTTTTAAAAAAAAATAAACAAATAAAATAAATAATAACGATACTAAATGTTAAAATATTATACAAAGTTTGTGATCTTAGCTAGATTTATTATAAAGTATAGTATACACATATATATGTTGTTTCGAATATGTGAATGTTTATTATTTTATTAACATGTAGAGATAAATTGACGATAAATTATATGTAGTAAAATAATATGTATATTAAACGGCAGGGATTTATAAATTATAAAAATAAATAACATTCGTAAAAGGGATAGTAGATATGAGAAAAATAATATAAAGTGTAACAAAATAATAGGTCATGTATAGAGAAAACTAAATATAAAAATATAGAATTTATACCTTTATGTGCATGACATATGTATTTACGTTGTATTTTTGACCCTGTTGGCATATTTAAAATCTTGAAATAACATGTTATTTGATTTTAAAAAAAATAGAAATAGTTATAATAGCAAATATAATTTCTTTAAGGAAGTGATGTAAAGAATATAAAATAGGACTTATTCTATAGTTACATTTATTTTTGTTAATAAAATATATAGGCCTACCTCCCTATTTATTTTCTAAAAAAAAAGAATATTTCTAAAACGGTAATAACTTTAGCCTTACGGATTTCTAAAGGTAATAGTTTTAATCTTTAAACTAGTTTCAAAATCATTTGGGAGTTTTAAATGAAAAGTTTTCCTTAACATAAAGTCCTAAGTAAGAGTTGACAGATATAGCTAATAAATATTTTGGTCCTTCTCGAAATGAATAACTTAAGCAGTATGTTTTCAAGACTAAAAAAAGTAACAATTCTAACGAGCCTTATAACATCCATTTTGGCCCTTTAAAATCATATTTTTCTTTTGAAAATAGTATTTTAAAAGCATCTTTGGACCCAAACTACTGCACTTTTAAACTCTCAAAATATAGTGGTTAGTTCCAAAAAATGTACTTTTAGAACCTAAAAAAATGGTGTTTTTAAACTTAAGTGAAAAACTACATTTTTTACACTACAAAAAATTCTGCACAAAGGGATAAAAAAAATAAAAAAAATGACAGTTTCGTCTCTCAAAATCTGCGTTTTAAGGCTAAAATATGCCTTTCAAAGCTCACGGAAAGAGTTGGTTTTTGAGCCTCAAAAGCCTGCATTTTTTATACTCAAATTCTGCACATTTTAAGTTCAAAATTCTGCATCTTTTGGGTTCAAAACGCTGCACTTTGAGACCCAATATACCAACACCTTTAAACTCTAAAAAGTGATATCTTTAACCTTAAAATCCGCACTTCTTTCAACTTTAAAATATGCACTTTGAATTTACAAAAAATCTACACTTTAGGCTACCAAAAACCACACTTTAAACCCTTGTTTATGAAAAAAAAGAATCTGAAAATAGGTTCACAACATTTGAAAACATTATTCCTAAGTTAAATTTCTTTATGAGGTCGTGCCTTCATGACTAAAAATATTGAGTAACAAATAAAACTTAACTAGAAAGTAATGCTTATAAGCTAAGTGACTATACTAAATCCAATATCTAAAGGGAAGCGAGGTGGGCAACTATGTCTTACCATCGTTCTTAGTTGATTCGTACAAACCCAAACAAAATAAAAGCAAGCATAAATATAAGTGGAATACTCATGTGTAAAATGTTAGTCAAAGTAACAACGCATATATGTATATAAAAAATGTAAAGCTTCGAGTTGGAGTGGAAGTGTTGGACTCTTTTTTAATGAGTAAGCCACTCTAGACACGATGAATGCAAATTTATCGATCGCTTCTCTGATTTGGACAGAGATAGAGTCGTGTATCACAACTCCAAGTGCGCTTCCGAGGGTACATGTACAAAAATAAGACGAAAAATTAGCAAATGGGCTATAAAATTACCATAAAGCATAAAGAAAATAATCCATGAAGTCATTTGTTAACCGAAATATAAGTTAACTTGCACCAACATTCACGTGCCTAGAGGCGAGATTTTTACAGATTAACATTTCTTTTTTAGACTTATATAATTAAACATGAGGTTCAAGATTTACGAATGTGTATTCTACACTATGAAGGGAGCTTTAATTTATCCACAACTATCTATTTTAGCATAAGAGTATTCATTCATCCTTCGAGTCTGGCAAGAGAAGCAAACAATTGTAACACATGTGGTTTCTAAGGAATAGACACAATTTATACTTACACCCAGTTTCTAAGGGATAAGTGAAGGATACTATAAATTATCCTACCAGGAATTAGGCAAAGCTAAAGCAAACTTAAGCTATCTAATTCATAATTTTTTTTTACAGTTGTGTACCTACCGAAACGTGCAGCAACAACCTAGGATAAATGATACCTTTCCATGGATGACATATGACTTTGCTTGGATTGGCAAGATGACGTGCCCTTCCATGGATAATAAGAACAAGTTAAGAAAACGACTACTCTATGGGATTTATGCTTAGCACCGAGAGGATATTGAGATGGAAGCTCTCCCGTTAGTAGAGGCCGGGTTTCTAGTAGTAATCTCTTTATCCCTTAACTATGTGCCACCATAGGATGTTGTCTTATTTAGACATTAGCTAGTGGATCCACAATAGCTAGAAGTTCATGGTCCTTACCTTGGCAAGTAGGACAACTCTTTTCGGTGTGAGAGACACCTGATTCCATGTTGATAGCTCGCATGGTCTTACATGTCGGTTAAGGCTACTTCCCACAAACAAGCAAAGTTATGATGAACCAAGGTTACTTCAAGAAGTATCGTAAGTATGTTTTAAGATGATGTTCACTTGCATTGATCATGTTTTATGACTTATAATTTCTAACTCTCAAGATTTATGTTTTAACTTGATCATTGCTTACTCATGAAAATGTCCCTTTTTAGCATGATTAAAATATTTTTATGCATGGCTATCATACTTGATACGTATTTTGTACTAACACATACTCTTGCCTACATTTCCCTAAATGTAGGGCCCGACTGTCAAGGTTCTCAGTTTTGTGGCTAGAGGTTGATTTGAGAGATTTAGAGCTTTGATGAGTCCTCATGCTTCGAGGACGGATTCTCATTGTTTTCAACCTTCTTTCTTACTTTCAGTTTTGGACATGATGTATGGGTTAGGCCCAATTTTATTCTTATGTACTAAACGGCTAATGAGACAAGTGTTTAGACTTTCTCTTTACTTTTATCAAACTTTTGGACTTGAACTGTACTTCTCTATCTCTTTTATTCTATTTCTTATGTTATGAATGCTAAGTGGCTTGTATGGGGCCTCTTGTGGTCCTATACTCCATGTTACGCCTAGGGGGTACCTTGGGTCCTGACTAACTTGGTAATCAGAGCACAAGGTTTAGAAAGGTCCTAGGATGTCTCATAAGCCACGTCGAGTAGAGTCTTGTTCATGAGTGTGAATCGCGCCACATTTATGAATGAGAGGCTACAAGATGATTAGGAAACTCCATTTCTTTCATTACACTAAAGTCGTGCGATAGAGTTTAACTCTATAATCTCTCTCTCCTAATCCTTATCGGATGCTCTACAGGATATGGCTACTCGAAGAGCTTATGCTAGAAGGAATGTGGGAGAGAATGCGAATCAAGAAGCTCCTTCTCAAGCTCCTCAAGCTCCGGTCGACCCTTTGGCCGAGCAAGTGACTAATGCGGAATTTAGGGCTGCTTTTCAAGTATTGGCTCAAGCCATGACGGCCCAAGCCAATAGAGAGGTTGCGGTTCCCGTAAACCTAAATATGGGTACAACGGCATCTAGAGTGAGGGACTTCACTAGAATGAATCCTGCGGAGTTTTATGGTTTCAAGGTTGAGGAACATCCCCAAGAGTTCATTGATGAGGTATATAAGGTGTTGATGATAATGGGAGTGACGTCGGTGGAAAAGGCAAAGTTGGTCGCTTATTAACTCAAAGGTGTTGCTCAAATTTGGTTCAACCAATGGAAAGAAGGGAGACCGGAAGATGCGGGTCCTCTTGATTGGGATAAGTTTAAGGTGGCCTTTCTTGATAGGTTCTTTTCCCTTGAGATGAGGGGGGAAAAGGTGCTTGAATTCATCAACCTTCGTCAAGGAAACATGAGTATGAATGAGTATGCTTTGAAGTTCACACAATTGTCTCGATATTCTCCCACTGTGATTGCCGACCCTGGGGTAAGGATGAGTAAGTTCATTTCGGGCGTGGCCGAAATGGTGGTTAAAGAATGTCGTACCGCCATGCTTATTAGCGACATGGATATTTACCGTCTCATGGTTCATGCTCAATAAATCGAAGAGGAAAATCTTAAGGAAAATTCTAGAAAGGCAAAGAGGGCTAAGACTGGTGATGGTAACTTCTCACACTCAAGGTCCGATGGTCATGGTTGTTCTAAGTTTCGATAAAGATTTTCTGGCCAAGGTTCCTCCAATGCTCCTCCTAAGTTCAACAAATATAGGGTGTCTAACCCTAAGCCTCAAATAGAAAATGGTGGTGGATCTTCATTGCCTATGTCTACTTGTGCTAGGTGTGGAAAGAAGCACGAGGGTAAGTGCTTAGCCGGAACGGATGGTTGCTTCGGTTGTGGTAAAAGTGGTTATAAGATGAGGGATTGCTTGATGCTTACAGCTAAAGGAAGAGAGGGTAAGCAAGCTCCTCCTAGTGATTCAGGTTCGAATGCTCCCAAGCAAAACCGATTCTATGCACTTCAGACTCGCGGTGATCAAGAGGGTTCTCCCGATGTGGTTACCAGTATGTTGAAAGTATTCCAACTTGATGTTTATGCTTACTTGATCCTGGTTCTACCTTGTATTTTGTGATGCCATATGTGGCTATGATATTTGATATTCTTCCGGATGTGTTGTTAGATCCCTTTTCTGTCACTACCCCTGTTGGTGATTCTGTTGTGGCTAAGAGGGTCTATAGAAAGTGTTCGGTTTCCTTGTCCCATAGAGTTACTCTTGTTGATTTGGTAGAGCTTGATATGCTAGATTTTGATGTTATCCTTGGTATGGATTGGCTGCATGAATGTTATGCTTCTATTGATTGTAGAACCCGTGTAGTCAAGTTTTAGTTCCCAAATGAGCCCGTCCTAGAAAGGAAAGGGGGAAATTTTATGCCTAAGAGTCAGTTTGTTTCTTGTCTTAAAGCTAGAAAGATGATTTCTAAGGGTTGCATTTACCATCTAGTTAGGGTGAGAGATGTAGATTCTGAAACCCCTACTCTTGAGTCGGTCCCCATTGTGAATGAGTTTCTGAAAGTGTTTCCAAATGGTTTACCCGGTGTTCCTCTGGAAAGGGACATAGACTTCGGTATTTACCTTCTCCCAGATACACAACCTATTTCTATTCCTCCTTATCGAATGGCTCCGGCAGAACTTAAGGAGTTGAGAGAGCAATTGAATGATTTGTTGGATAAGGTTTCATCCGACCGAGTGTCTTTCCATGGTGATGCAATCCGGATTACATCAAGACTGTTCACACGAAGTCAAGCTCGAGACCTTCACAATACGCAAGGTTTATACATGAAGTTAGAGGTCCTTGAGCTCGTGTTGATGGCAAACAAAGGATTCCATGTCTTGAAGATTGCATGGGGGAGTGCTGACCATTTTGGCGAGCCAGAGCCAATCGGCGGATCGCCTAAGCCCTTTGGGCGATGACCCCAGCTTGCCTAATTCTACAGAATGTGGCTAGGAGCAGTATCCAACAGGAATCATCACCGAGCAGAAGGGCGAGTCACCGAGTCCACTAGGCGATCCCGACTTGGCTTGCCCATTGTCATTTTAAGGCCACTTTTGGGCCTTTTAACCTAAAACTATAAATAGCTAGTTTGGGTTCATTTTAGACTTAGACTTGTTTGAATATTGATGTTGAAAAACTGAAACTCATGTTTGAGTGTTTGAGAGCTTGGTTAAGCTTTTGTTGATTGTTGTTTAGAAACGTCGGTTGCTTGGGATATCGATTCCCTCGAGGTCGTCGTAAGAGTTAAGTGCTTCTTGTAGGATTAACGAATTGAGGTCTTAGGGTTTAATATACCCTTTGGTTGCTCTTCGTTTCCTCTTTTTGTGTCTATCTATTTATCCTTTATTTCTTGTATTTTTTTATTTCCGCATTGTATTGTGATTCCCCTTGTGAGAATAACATCATTTGGTATCAGAGCAAGACTTAGATTCGTTCCTACGTTTCTAGTCTTGGGTTTGTTAAAAAAAAAAATTGTTCAAATTCGTTTTTGAGAAATTTCTGAAATGGGTTTTGTAGATTTGAGTCTTGTTTGAGTTTCTAAGGTTGGAATAGTGTTCTCCAACTCTATTTGAGTCTAGGACTGAGATTTGAGGGAGTTTGGTGCCTTATTGAAGATTCCACCATTGGAGACTTGAAGAAGGTACAAATGGGTTTTAAAATCTGAAGGTTTTGGTTAGGAATTGAGAGCTAAAAAGTATTGGGTGTTGTTACCTATATCAAGGAGAGTTTGTATCTCAAATTTCGTGAAATTCTGAGCTAAAAATCTAGAGGGTTTTATTTTGGGTCTTCATCTTGTTTTTGAAGTTCTTGAAGAACATTCAAATCTTCGAAGAGAAGAATATTCAAAAAGAAGGGATTTGATTCCAAAAGAGAAGAAAGAGAAAGTGTAAAAGTGTTTGTAAAAGAGGGAATTTACCAAACGGGGTAAATATTAAAGGACAAGTGCAGGAGGGGACCACAGAAGTTCAAAATTTGAAGTTTACAGGTGCAGCAGTGGACCATTAGGGAATCCCTGACTTAGCTCGCGTAGTCCATTCGGCGCCTCGCCCTTTGGGCAGGTAGGTTACCGAATTGCCTTGCATTTTGTGGGAGCTACTGTAAAATTCGGCGAGCTCAGCCTTGTTCGCCGAGTCCAATCGGCGCATCGCCGAACTTCCACCCAGATCCCCGAGTTGCCTTGGGAGATTTTTAAGTTTGGTGATTTCATCTTCAAGTTGGCGAGCTGAACTTCACTTTTGGCGAAGAAAACAGGTCATTTGGCGATCGGAAACTCAGTTTACGCTCCTAATCTCAGGTTCTAATTCCTAGTTTCTTTTCCTTTTGATTTTCAAACATTCTCAAGAATCTGAAACTGATTTTCAACTTGTAATTGACGTACTTGTTGACTATTGGTTCTTGAATTCACTTCTTTGTTAGTGCCTTTTCTTTTCGTGCTTTTTTTCCATTTTACTTCGTAGTTAACTTCTTGATTCAAGTCCGTTTGCTTTAATCGAGTCGTTCGTTCTTCTTAAAACAAGAATCCTTTCTGACCAAGAGTAGGATTAACACCTTTGTGATCAACCGAGTATAAACAATTCTCAACATTAGCCGCGCCAATTTGAGAGGCAATCAAAGGTGTGTAAATACGAGAGATTGTGAGTTCATATTACTAACGCTAACGTTGTTTTCTGTTTTGTGAGTTATCTTATTGCTAGGTACAATGGAAACCGGAGGAGAAACACAACCACCTACCGGAGGGATTACCTTAGAAACTATAATGGAGGCGTTGAACAACGTGAGGGGTGATATATCAAGGATGGATGGTAGACTGATCAATGTGGAAGGTCGGGTTAACTCCACTAACTCTACGCTACAAGCTACCTTTCGTGCTTCCACAAGCGGGCAAGACCACAACACTTCTCCTACTATCACACCCGGAACCCTCCACCAAGCCTTGAACCCAACACAAATCCAATTGGGTTCAAATAGCCAATCGACCGTTCCATTTTCTGCTTAGTCAAGAAGCTCCACCAAATCAAAGATGACCTTACCAAACCCCACTTAACCAAAATCTTCCCTACCAAAGGCCACAACCACAACCAAATCCCGTGAATGAGGTGAGGAATGAAGAGAACCAAGGAGGATATGAAGGTGAAGGTGAGGAAGTGCCATGGAATGAGACTCCAAGGAATCGACCAAGAGGTTAAAATTTGCAAGGAGGGCCACGAGGTAGATTGGATCAGGTGCCATAGGGTAGGAGGCAATATGGAAACCACCCTCAAGGTGGAGAACAATGGGAAGCCTACTTCAATCAAGAGTTTGGTCAAGAAGCTAGAGAAGAACATGGTAACCGCTATCAAGGAGAGCATCAAAGAGGTTACTACTACAATGACCAAGGTGGCCATGGAGGCTGAGATGTTGGTATCAACTCTATCAAAACTACTCTTCCATCATTCAAAGGGGAATGCAATCCCTATGCTTATCAAGAATGGGAGTCGCAATGTGACCGACTCTTCCATGTCAATGACTTGACGGAGGAGTTGTTATGCTATTGCTCAATTTGAAGGGTATGCTATCACATGGTTGGAATATATGAAGAGGTATCACTTAGTCGTTTAAGAAGGTCATCCTCCACCATGGACTGAATTAAAAAGATTGATGAGATTCAAGTATGTGCCGGAGAGATACCGCCAAGGGTTACTTGCCAAATTGTACAACTTGAGGCAAGGAAGTAAAAGCCTTGAAGCCTATCATGATGAGTTCCAAAACATAGTAATGAAACTAGAATATTAAGAGATTGAAGAGTATGCCGTTATTTGCTTCAAGGTAGGGTTGAACAAAGAGATTTATTCTAAAATGACCATTCATAGGTTTGCTACCTTGAATGATGTCTTTGAGGCAGCCAATGAGATAGAGAGGGAACTCAAGGAGGAGAAGGTATCGAAGTACAAGGGTATCCCATCTCCAAATTCTTGGAGCAAGAACAAAGGGGGAGCTCAAACATCGTCGGGTTGGAACAAAGATAAGGATTTCAAGAATCCTTATGAGAAGAAGCCCTTTGAAGGAAACGCTCCAAAGTACCCACAAAGAGAAAAAGGTAATAATGACCCAACCAAAGTCTCTAAAGGTATCCAATGTCACAAGTGTAGAGGATGGGGTCATATGATGCGCGAATGTCCCAATCGATTGAATGTTCTAATTCAAGGAGGGGAAATGTATCTTGGTGAGGAGGAGGAGCAAGAAGAGGATTGTGAAGAAGATCCTCAAGAGGAGGATGAGTTTGAAGGTGAGCAAGATGAGGAACAAGATCCATGTGGGGGAAAAGAAGTCGCTGTTCCTAATGGTTTGATGAGGAAGATTCAAATGGACGAAGCTTGGCCTCAAGAAGGAGAGTATACCTTTCCAATCTAACTGGTGAGGTGAGTGATGATTAGCAAAGCTTTGGATGATCCAAGTCAAAGAGAGAATCTTTTCCATTCCAAGTGTCTTGTCAAAGATAATGTGTGTTCCTTGATCATTGATAGTGGGAGTTGTGCAAATGTTTCTAGTACCGCTTTAGTGTAATTCTTGAAACTTCCTACCACTAAGCATGCTACACCTTACAAGCTTCAATGGTTGAGTGAGTGTTGATAATTGAGGGTTCGTCGACAAGTGTTGATCAAGTTCAAGATTGGGAAGTATCAAGATGAGGTTCTATGTGATGTGGTCCCAATGCAGGCTTGTCATGTGCTACTCGGGAGACCTTGGCAATATGATCGTTCAACCAAACATGATGGGAGGACCAATAAGTATTCACTTGTGTTGGATGATCATTAGTATGTTCTTCACCCTATGTCACCCTCTCAAGTCAATGAAGTGTATCAAAGGATGAGTGAGTTGAGGGAGAAGAGGAGGAGTGAGGAGGAACATGTGGAGGCCGAGAGCACTGAAGAGGAGGAGAGGAGGAAGTTGAAAGGAAAGGCCTAAGTATTGTTGGCTAACCATAAGGAGATAAGAGAAGAAGTGGAGTCCAATAGTTCTTTGATTCTTATCACACATAGGGATCATGTGTTACAAACTAACCAATCTCATTCTTCTCTACCCAATTCTATTTCCTTTTTTTTGCAGGATTATGAGGATGTCTTCCCAAAGGAGCTTCCAAGTAGATTGCCCCCTCTTCGGGGAATTGAGCACCAAATTGATTTCGTGCCGTGATCACAATTGCCAAACAATCTAGCTTATAGAAGCAATCCGGAGGACACCAAGGAGCTACAAAGGCAAGTTGAGAAACCCTTCAACAAGGGTTATGTGAAGGAGAGCATGACTCCATGTGCCGTGCCAGTTCTATTGGTTCCAAAGAAAGATGGAACATGACACATGCGTGTTGACTGTCGAGCCATCAACAAGATTACGGTAAAGTATCGTCATCCTATCCCTAGGTTAGATGATATGCTAGATGAGTTGAATGGTTCTTATGTGTTTTCAAAAATTGATCTTAGGAGTGGTTATCATCAAATCCGGATGAACCCCGGTGATGAATGGAAAACCGCCTTCAAAACCAAGTTTGGTCTATATGAATGGTTGGTGATCCCCTTTGGTTTCACTAATGCTCCTAGTACTTTTATGCGTCTCATGAATCATGTGATGAAACCCTTCATAGGGAAATTTGTGGTTGTTTATTTTGATGATATCTTGATTTATAGCAAAACCATGCATGATCATGTTGTGCATTTAAGATATATGTTTGATGTGCTTAGGAAGGAACAACTTTATGCTAACCTTGAGAAGTGCTAATTTTATGTTGATGAAGTTGTTTTCTTGGGTTTTGTTGTGAGCTCAAGAGGGGTTGAGGTTGATGAGTCTAAAATAGACGCTATTAAGAATTGGCCAATTCCGAAATCCATAAGTGATGTTAGAAGCTTTCATGGATTGGCTAGTTTTTATAGGCGGTTAGTCAAAGGTTTTAGTACCATAGCAGCCCCCTTGACCGAGGTAATACGAAAGGATAAACCTTTTAAGTGGGGAGAGGAACAAGCCAAAGCTTTTGATGCTTTAAGATCCATGCTTCGTTCCACTCCTTTGTTGCAATTACCCGATTTTGATAAAATATTTGAAGTGGAATGTGATGCTAGTAAAGTAGGCATTGGAGCCGTCTTAATGCAAGACCAAAAGCCCATTGCTTACTTTAGTGAAAAGCTAAAAGGTGCTACTTTGAATTATTCCACTTATGATCTTGAATTGTATGCTTTGATTAGAGCGTTGGGTAATTGGCAACACTACTTGTGGCCCAAGGAATTTGTCATTAGAACTGATCATGAGTCCCTAAAAAATATTCGGGCCCAAGGAAAGTTGAACAAGAGGCACGCCAAATGGATTGAATTCCTTGAAACTTTCCCTTATGTAATCCAATACAAAAAGGGGAAGGAAAATGTGGTGGTCGATGCCTTGTCTAGGAAACATGTGTTGATAAATACTTTGTCTTGTAAATTGATTGGTTTTGAATGTTTGAAGGCATTGTATTCCAAGGATCCCGTGTTTGCTCAAATCTTCAAAGATTGTGAGGAATGGGAGAGGGATAGGTGGATGAGGGATAGGTCTTCTACTCCCTATTCCAAGTTTGATGGTTTCTTGTTCAAAGGCAAGAGACTTTGTGTGCCTATGAGCTCTTGGAGAGAACTATTTCTGAGGGAGGCACACGATGGGGAATTAATGGGTCATTTTGGTATTGACAAAACTAGGGGAATTCTTGAGGAACAGTTCTATTGGCCTAAAATGCACAAGGATGTTGTTCGAATTTGTTGTCAATGTGTCGAATGTCGACGTGCTAAATCACGCCTCCTTCCCCATGGTTTATACACTCCCCTCCACTCCCCACCTCTTAAATACCTTGGCTTGATATTTCAATGGACTTCGTTTTGGGCTTGCCAAGGACAAAAAGAGGTAGAGATAGCATCTTTGTTGTTGTTGATAGATTTTCAAAGATGACTCATTTCATTCCATGTCATAAATGTGATGATGCTTCCAATGTGGCATATTTGTTCGTTGAAAATATTGTTAAATTGCATGGAATCCCTCAAACCATTGTAAGTGATAGGGATCCAAATTTCCTTAGTCACTTTTAGAAGGAATTGTGGGGTAGACTTGGAACTAAATTGTTGTTCTCAACTTCTTGTCACCCACAAACCGATGGCCAAACGGAAGTTGTAAATAGGACCTTGGGTTCTATGCTTCATGCCGTGATGCATGGAAAATTGGCCTCATGGGAGGAACATTTGCCTTTAGTTGAATTTGCATACAATCGTGTTATCCACATAACTATTAGCATGACTCCATTTGAAGTGGTTTATGGTTTTAACCCCCTAAACCCTTTAGATCTCACTCCTCTTTCTCAAGATGTTGTGTTAATTTTAGATGGGAGCAAGAGAGCTGAAGCAATGAAGAAGCTTCATGAAAAGGTGCGGCTGCACTTAGACAAGAAGAACCAAGAAGTAGCCAAAAAGGCTAACAAGGGCCGCAAGAGGGTTGTGTTTGAACCAGGTGATTGGGTGTGGGTACATTTACGCAAGGAGCGATTCCCCACTCATCACAAGATGAAATTGATGCCAAGGGGTGATGGACCATTTCTAGTGCTTGAGAGACTCAACGACAATGCCTACAAGGTTGATCTTCCTCCGGAGTATCAAGTGCACAACACTTTCAATGTGTGCGACCTGTCGCCATTTCCAACTGTTGATGATGATGATCCGTCAAATTTGAGGACAAATTCTTTTCAAGAAGGAGAGAATGATGCAATCCGGATTACATCAAGACCGTTCACAAAGTCAAGCTCTAGACCTTCACAAGACGCAAGGTTTATTCATGAAGTTAGAGGTCCTTGAGCTCGTGTTGATGGCAAACAAAGGATTCCATGCCTTGAAGATTGCATGGGGGAGTGCTGACCATTTTGGCGAGCCAGAGCCAATCGGCAGATCACCCTAGCCCTTGGGCGATGGCCCCAGATTGCCTAATTCTACAGAACGTGGCTAGGAGCAGTATCCAACAGGAATCATCGCCGAGCAGAAGAGAGAGTCACCGAGTCCACCAGGCTCGCCCATCGTAATTTTCGGGCCACTTTTGGGCCTTTTAACCTAAAACTATAAATAGCTAGTTTGGGTTCATTTTAGACTTAGACTTGTTTGAATATTGAAGTTGAAAAACTGAAACTCATGTTTGAGTGTTTGAGAGCTTGGTTAAGCTTTTGTTGATTGTTGTTTAGAAACGTCGGTTGCTTGGGATATCGATTCCCTCGAGGTCGTCGTAAGAGTTAGGTGCTTCTTGTAGGATTAACGAATTGAGGTCTTAGGGTTTAATATACCCTTTGGTTGCTCTTTGTTTCCTTTTTTTGTGTCTATCTATTTATCCTTTATTTCTTGTATTTTTTTATTTTTGCATTGTATTGTGATTCCCCTTGTGAGAATTACATCATTAGTGCTCCAGTCTTGTTTGTTTGAAAGAAGGATGGTTCTCTCCAAATATGTATAGACTACCGGTAATTAAATAAGGTTACGATTAAGAATAAGTATCCTCTCCCAAGGATAGATGATTTGTTTGACCAACTTCAAGGAACGAGTTACTTCTCCAAGATTGACCTTCGGTCGGGTTACCAGTAATTGAGGGTGAAGGAAGATGATATTCTGCAAATGGCTTTTAGGACCCGATATGGTCATTTTGAGTTTTTGGTGAAGTCTTTTGGTTTGACTAATGCTCCAGCCGCTTTTATGGATTTGATGAATATGATGTTTAGACAATACCTTGATATGTTTGTGATTGTGTTCATTGATGATATACTGATTTATTCGAGAAGTAAGGATGATCACATCAATCATTGAGGATTGTGTTGCAAATTCTCAAGGACCAACAACTCTTTGCAAAGTTTAGCAAATGTGAGTTTTGGCTAAGGTTTGTGGCTTTTCTTGGTCATATTGTTTCAAGCAAGGGTTTTGCTATAACAGCCTGAAATTTTTTTGAGCTAAGATTCGAACCATTCTTCGTTGTAAGTAAGATTTTATCGAGAAATTTAAATTTTCTTAAGTGTTAATGTCACTAGATGTAGCACCTTAAGTTCCAAAAAGAACTAAAGAGAATTCATTCAAATCATTCTTAAGTTCCTTTAAGTTTTGGGTCAACTTAAAACGACCATAACTTTCAGTACAAGATGAGTTATGTCATACCCCGAGGCTACCGCCTTGACGTAAACACAGGACCTAGGATCACGAGTGACCCCAAGCTAACCCTGAGCTGGCATATCATAAGCATACTTAAGAAAAATACTGTGCGAAAGCATAAGACATGAGATAAACTAAATGATGGGGAATAACCAATCTAAGTCTGAATATATATATTGAAAAAGAGTTTAGAATACTGAACTATAACTCAAAAGCTAAAGCTGAATCTGTCTATGTCTGAAATAAGCCTCTCTAACTAACTATATATGCTAGGACATGTCCCCAGCTAGCTCTAGTAAAAACTGAAACTAAAATAAAAGACTGAAATAGGAAACATGTTTATTGTCCTCGAAGAATGAAGAGTCACCACTGAAGCTGCTGAACTGGAGATCGAGAACCGATCTATGCGTGATCTAGATGTTGAGGACTTGAACCTACATCATTAAAGGATGTAGCGCAGAGTATGCGTCAGTACTTGGAATGTACTGAGCATGCAAGATAGAATAAAAGCTGAACAAAACATATAAACTGAAGCAACATACTGAACAATGATATAATCTGAACATACTGGAAAGCATACTGAAATGAAGTGGACTGAATGCAATGACCAGGTACATAACATTCTAAAACTGAATACTGAAGTACAACTGAGAACCTGGTTAAATGCATAGAAATCTGACTGTGGGAGCTACTAATAACTGACATAAAACTACGTGAGATAAACGTGGAGTCCGATGTATACGCCCCATCGAGAGGACCCAATATACATTGCCAAGGGTATAGAGGCATGTCTGGCGTGATCACTAAATGTAATGCCCACAGAGGGGACTTATAAACCTACGGGGCACATAGTTCAAAGACTATACGGGTACACTGAACCCTAGTCCACTCAGTCTAAGCCTACTCCCAACTAGAATGTGTATAAACAATATTATGACTGAAATACTGAAGTTCTGAATAGCTCAATGTTCTAACATGCTAACTGAAAATGCAACATTGTAATACTAATAATGAAACATTTGAAATCTGAGGCATGTATATCTGTTTAAACTGACATAACAAGTGTAATTCATGAACTAAACGAATCTACACCACTAGGGTTCTGAATATCATGCAAGGAACTAAGCAACAATATGATAATCTGGTTTGGATCATTCTAACAGCTAAAACCCAACAATATCTAACATTCTAGGTCTAGATAATATGAAGGGAATCAAGAATTAGACTGAATTCTAGGGACCTAATGGGTGAAAGAAACCCACTAGTGAAATCCCACATACCTGGTGATGAATTTCATGGAGAAATCTTTCGATTTCGGGGCTGGAACTGAAGAAACCTTGCTGCATTCTTGTACTAGGGCTGCTTGACTTTTTCCTCTTGTTTTGCTCTAAGATCGATGAATTTTTGGTGAATGATTTATTAGGTTAGGTTCTAATTTAGTTTCTAGGCTAAAACTGACCAAAACCACGTAGTTTAGGGGTTAAACGACATAGTTTAGGGTTCCAACGCATAGGGGAAAAGGCAAAACGACCCCTGACTCAAAACCTGACGCAGCCGACCACGGCCCCTCTGACGGGCTGTCAAAGGGACCACGAACCGTGAAGCTGGTCGTGGTCCTTGGTCCAGTAGCTACTGGTTCTGGGGTGGCCTTCCACGGGCACCACCACGGCCCGTCGTCAGGACCACGGCCCGTGAAGGACCCCGTGGTCTGACACCTAGGCCTGGTGAACTCTGACTGGCTCCCACGAGCACCAGTACGGCCCGTGTGGTGGTCCACGGCCCGTGAAGGGATCCGTGGTCCACCAATGCTGGGAGGGTGTTACTCCACGGGTAGGTCAACAGACCGTGGTCCCTTTTACGGTGCCGTGGTTCATTGTTTCTGGTGTTTTTCTGCTGCAGTTTTCTAAGTCTGATTTCTGAGGTGTTACAATATCTCCGCCTTGGGAACATTCGTCCTCGAATGAAGCCTAAACTAGCTGAGAAAGGAGGAAAAGAGCTGCAATTCCTATCACTAAGTACAAAAACCTGATTTCTGACTGAACTGAGTTCTAAGATCATGCAAAAACGCTGAAAATGCAAGAACAACTGAGGGAACATGATATTAAGAGTGAAGTTGCCTCAAGCTGGAGTGGAATCGGAAGGAAAGAGATGAGGATACTTGGCCTTCATGGCTGCTTCTGCTTCCCAAGTAGCTCCCTCTATGGAATGACTCCTCCACAAAACCTTAATTGAAGCGACTTCTTTATTTCTCAACCTTCGAACCTGATGATCAAGGATTTCAACTGGCTCCTCTTCATAAGTGAGACTATCCTTCATAGCCACACTCTCTAATGGCACTATAGATGCTAGATCACCCACACACTTCTTCAACAAGGAAATGTGAAATACCGGATGGCCTGCTGCTAGTTCTGCTGGCAACTGTAACTCATAAGACACTTTACCAACCCTTTTCAAGATCTTGTAAGGGCCTACATATCTAAGACTGAGCTTCCCTTTCTTGCCAAACCTCATCACCCCCTTCATAGGTGACACCTTCAGGAAAACCAAATCATCAATTTGGAACTCCAAGTCCCTTCTCCTTACATCTGCATAGGACTTATGGCGACTCTGAGCTAAGTCTATCTCTAATGAGCTGAACTTTTTCCATAGCCTCATGAATCGAATCTGGCCCTATCAAGGCTGCTTCACCAACCTCAAACCAACCAACTGGAGATCTACATCTGCGCCCATACAATGCCTCATAAGGGGCCATCTGAATGCTGGAATGGTAGCTATTATTGTAGGCGAACTCTATAAGAGGAAGGTGATCATCCCAACTGCCCTTGAAATCGATCACACAAGCTCTCAACACGTCCTCTAGGGTCTGAATGGTACGCTCTGCCTGACCATCCATCTATGGATGAAATATTGTGTTGAGATTAACCTGGGTACCAAGACCTTTCTAAAACGACTTCCAGAAATGAGAGGTAAACTGAGGACCTCTATCTGAGATGATAGAAAAAGGAACCTCATGCAACCTGACTATCTCATTAATGTAAAGCTTGGCGTAGTCCTCCACCGAATCTGTAGTCTTGACAGCCAAAAAGTGAGCAGACTTAGTAACTCTGTCTACTATTACCCAAATAGAATCATGTTGTCTGCGAGTACGAGGTAAACCTGTAATGAAGTCCATGTTGATCACTTCCCACTTCCATGTAGGAATGTTGATTTCTTGAGTCATACCTCCTGGTTTCTGATGTTCTACCTTCACTTATTGGCAATTAGGGCATTTAGCCACAAAATCTGCTATATCCCTCTTCATGCCATTCCACCAAAAGACTTCCCGCAGATCACGGTACATCTTAGTGGCACCTGGATGAATAGAATACCTGGAGTTATGGGCTTCTGTAAGGATCTGCTACCTCAACTCACCCACCTTAGGAACACATAAACGACCCTGGTAGCAAAGCACACCATCTCCCCCTTGGGAGAAAACCTCAACTCTCTATTGATGAACTGCACCCTTCAACTGAAGCAATATAGGATCACTGTCTTATTTCTCCTTAACCTCCGCTACCAATGAAGACTCAGAGATATTCTAGACTATTACTCCACCACCTGACGAGTCTGTAAGACCAACTCCTAAACGAGCAAGTCGGAGAACATCCTTCGCTAATTCCTTCCTTTTTTCCTCAACATGCACTACACTACCCATAGATAGTCTACTAAGAGCATCAGCTACAACATTGGCCTTACCAGGATGGTAAAGCACATTCATATCATAGTCCTTGAGGAATTCCAGCCATCTCCTCTGACAAAGATTCAACTCTTTCTGGGTGAACACATACTGGAGGCTCTTATGGTTTGTGAACACATCTACGTGCACACCATACAAGTAATGTCTCCAAATCTTTAGGGCAAATACCACAGCTGCAAGTTTGAGGTCATGAGTGGGGTAGTTCTTCTCATACACCTTAAGCTGTCTAGAAGCATAAGCTATAACCTTACCTCGCTGCATCAACACACAACCTAGGCCAACTCTGGATGCATCACAATAGATCACATAACCGTCTGAACCTCTGGTAAAGTCAAAATAAGAGTTGTAGTTAACCTAGTTTTCAGTTCTGCGAAGCTCTTCTCATACTCATCTGACCACTGGAACTTAACCTTTTTCTGAGTCAACTTAGTCAATAGAGAAGCTATGGATGAAAATCCTTCCACGAACCTTCTGTAATAACGAGCCAAACCCAAGAAACTTTGTTAGAGAGGTGGGTCTGGGCCATTGCTTCACTGCCTCTATTTTCTGAGAATCCACTCGGATCCCTTCGCTAGACACTATATGACCAAGGAAAGCAACATATTGCAACCAAAACTCACATTTACTAAACTTAGCGAATAACTGGCGATCCTTGAGAGTTTGCAGGACAACCCTCAAATGAGTCGCATGTTCTTCCTCATTTCTAGATTAAATGAGGATATCATCAATAAAGACGATAACGAACAAGTCCAGTACTGCTTGAACACCCTGTTCATCAAATCCATGAAAGCTGCAACAACATTGGTTAGTCCGAATGACATAATTACTAATTCATAATGACCATACCGAGTTCTAAAGGATGTTTTCTGGATGTCACTATCTCTGACTCTGAGCTGATGATAACGAAATCTGAGGTCTATTTTTGAAAAATTACTAGCACCCTGAAGTTAGTCGAACAAGTCATAAATCCTGGGGATGGGGTACTTATTCTTGATTGTGACTTTGTTCAACTACCGATAGTCAATGCACATCCTGAGAGATCCATCTTTCTTTTTCACGAATAGCACTGGAGCAACCCATGGCAAAATACTAGGTCTGATGAAGCCCTTATCTAGAAGGTCTTTCAACTTCTCTTTCAATTCCTTAAGCTCAGCTGGAGCCATTTTGTAAGGAGGAATAGAAATAGGCTGGGTATCTGGAAAGGTCAATTCCGAAGTCGATTTTCCTTTTGGGAGGAACTCCGGGAAGATCTTCTGGAAACACTTCTGGGAACTCAAGAGTTGGGGTTTCAGAGTTTGAATCCTTAACCCGGACAAGATGATAGATGTACCCTTTAGAGATTATCTTCCTGGCCTTAAGGTAAGAGATAAATCAACCATAGGCCCTGAGCTACTACCTTTCCATTCTAAGACTGGTTCATTTGGAAACTGAAACCGAACAACCCTGGTTCTATAATCGAATGAGGCATAACAGGAATGTAACCAATCCATGCCTAGAATGATATCAAAGTCTACCATTTCTAACTCTACAATATCTTCTGAGGTGACTTTCTGAGAGACTGAGACAGGGCAATTTCTGTATACCCGTCTAGCTATAACTGGGTCACCTACTGGATTAGAGACTGGGAAGGGTTCTGAAAGAGTTTCTAGACTGACATCAAAATTCACTGCTATACAAGGAGTTACAAAGGAAAGAGTAGCCCCTGGATCTAGCAAAGCATAAACATATAAGTGAAAGACTCGCAACGTACCAGTGACCATGTCGGGAGAATCTTCCTGATCCTGGTGAGCCTGAAGAGCATACAACCTGTTCTGGCGCTGACCGCCACCTGTACCAGATGAAGTACCCTACTGAGTTGGGCGACCTGCGGGTGCTGCTGGAGCTGTGGATTGAGCCCTGCTATTGTTACCTCCTTGCCCCTGTTTAGCAGAAGGGCAATCCCTCAACCTAAGGCCAAACTGACCACATCCAAAATACCCTTCTTTCCCTGCAAGACACTCGCCCGGATGGTTCTTACCATATTTAGGACAAGTTGGGTAGGTTCTACTACCTGAAGGACTCCCATAGGACTTAGAGCCTGATGCCCTACCGTTCTAATCTTGTCTAAACCTGGGAGATGGAGCACTAGCTGATGAAAGTGTTGGAGCTGAAGATTTCTGCTGAAACTGCGAGCGATTTTCGCTACCCAATTTCTGCTGAGAGTACTCATAGTTACCTATCCTAGCCTTTTTGTTGTCCTTAGACATTTCCCTAAGCTTATATCTCTCAACCTGCTGAGCATGAGTCATGATCCTAGAGATATTCATCTCATCTAACAACATAGCATTTCTACACTCTGTTTTTACCAAGTCGGACACTCCATACAGAAACTTACTCATCTGTGCCCTCAAATCAGCAACCATATGAGGAGCATACCTGGAGAATTGGGTGAACTTGAGTCCGTACTCTTGGACTGACATTGTACCTTGCCTCAAATTTATGTGAATTCCTGAGCCTTAGCCTCCCTCAACTCTCTCGGAAAGAACCTGTCCAGAAAAGCTCCAGTAAAGCATTCCCAAGTCACAGGAGCTGCATCAGTACTCTTGTTTTCCTTCCATTGTGTGAACCAAATGTGAGCCACATCCTTAAGCTGGTAAGATGCCAAATCAACCCTATCATTCCCAGTTACCTGCATCACTCATAAGATCTTATTAACCTCATAAATGAAATTCTGGGGGTCTTCACCAACTTGTGACCCTAGAAACTCAGGAGGGTTCATTCTAACAAAATCACAGACCCTGGATGCAGTTGACCCATGATTAGCATTGGTAGGAACTGGTGCCTGCTGATTGTTCTAGTTGGTCACACTCTGAGCCAAAAGCTGAATCACATTCTGAAACTCTGCATTCGAGACTTCCTGATCTGGAACTGGAGGAACTGCGTTAGTATTCCTAGCATAAGCTCTACGAGGAGGCATGATCTGAAACGCATAATGATGAGTTAGAAGCAAGAAGTTGGATCATACCTTACGCACGATAAGAATAGCAAAGAAGTGAAGTATTCCTAAAACACTTTGTAGCCTCCCTCTCATTAGATGTGCTGCACTTCACACCCATGAAAATGACTCTACTTAGTGCAGATTTTCAGATATCCTAGGACTCTTGAACCTAATGCTCTGATACCAAGTTTGTCACGCCCTGAGGTTACCTCCTTGACGTAAACATGGGACCTAGGATCACGAGTGACCCCAAACAAACCCTGAGCTGGCATATCATAAGCATACTTAAAAAAATATTGTGCAGAAGAATAAGACATGAAATAAACTAAATGATGGGGAATACCCAATCTAAGTTTGAATATATAAATACTGAAAAAGAGTTTAGAATACTGAACTATAACTCAAAAGCTAAAAGTGAATCTGTTTATCTCTGAAATAAGCCTCTCTAACTGACTAGAGATGCTAGGACATGTCCCCAGCTAGCTCTAGTAAAAACTGAAACTAAAATAAAAGACTGAAATAGGAAACATGTTTATTGTCCTCGAAGAATGAGGACTCACCACTGAAGCTGCTGAACTGGAGATCGGGAACCGATCTATGCGTAATCTAGATGTTGAGGACCTGAACCTACATCATGAAAGGATGTAGCACAGAGTATGCGTCAGTAATTGGAATATACTTAGCATGCATGATAGAATAAAATCTGAACAAAACATATAAACTGAAGCAACATACTGAACAATGATATAATCTGAACATACTGGAAAGCATACTGAAATGAAGTGGACTGAATGCAATGACCAAGTACATAACATGCTAAAACTGAATACTGAAGTACAACTGAGAACCTGGTCAAATGCATAGAAATCTGACTGTGGGAGCTACTAATAACCGACATAAAACCATGTGAGATAAACGTGGAGTCTGATATATACACCTCATTGAGAGGACCCAATATACCTTGCCAATGGTATAAAGGCATGTCTTGCGTAATCATTAAATGTAATGCCCACAGAGGGGACTTATAAACCTACTGGGCATGTAGTTCTGGGACTATACGGGTACGCTGAATCTTAGTCCACTCGATCTAAGCCTACTCCCAACTAGAATGTGTATAAACAATATTATGACTGAAATACTGAAGTTCTGAATAGCTCAATGTTCTGACATGCTAACTGAAAATGCAACATAGTAATACTAATTATAAAACATTTGAAATCCGAGGCATGTATATCTATTTAAACTGACCTAGCAAGTATAATTCATGAACTAAACGAATCTACATCACTAGGGTTTTTAATATCATGCAAGAAACTAAACAAAAATATGATAATCTGATTTGGATCATTCTAACATCTAAAACCCAACAATTTCTAACATTCAAGAAAACCCTAGGTTTAGATAATATGAAGGGAATCAAGAATTAGACTGAATTTTAAGGACCTAATGGGTGAAAGGAACCCACTAGTGAAATCTCACATACCTTGTGACGAATTTCACGGAGAAATCTTTCGATTTCGGGGCTGGAACTGAAGAAACCTTGTTGCGTTTTTGGACTAGGGCTGCTCGACTTTTGCCTCTTGTTTTGTCTAAGATCGGTGAGTTTTTGGTGGATGATTGATTAGGTTAAGTTCTAATTTAGTTTCTAGGTTAAAACTGACCAAAACCACGTAGTTTAGGGGTTTAAGGACGTAGTTTAGAGGTTCAACGCATAGGGTAAAAGTCCAAACAACCCCTGACTTAAAACCTGACGCAGCCGACCACGGCCCCTCTGACGGGTCGTCAAAGGGACCACAGACTGTGAAGCTGGTCGTGGTCCTTGGTCCAGTAGCTACTGGTTCTGGGGTTGCCTTCCACGGGCACCACCACGGCCCGTCGTCAGGACCACGGCCCGTGAAGGGCCCCGTGGTCTGACGCTTGGGCCTGGTGAACTCTGCCTGGCTCCCACGAGCACCAGTACGGCCCGTGTGGTGGTCCACGGACCGTGAAGGGCTCCGTGGTCCACCACTGCTGGGAGGGTGTGACTCAACGGGCAGGTCAACGGACCGTGGTCCCTTTCACAATCCGTGAACCCTACCGTGGTTAACTGTTTCTGGTCTTTTTCTACTGCAGTTTGCTAAGTCTGATTTCTGAGGTGTTAGGTTCACCATAAGATATCAAATGAAAGATCGTTATTTTCTCTTTCCAACGCCACTGAGTTTTCTAAATTTCGAGTTCGGATGAGGGAGATATATCTGTTTGAAGTTAGCCTGTCCAGTTAAGGAAAGTGACCCGAATTAATTAAGGGTATTTTGGTCTTTTCCTTACCCCTTCAGTTTAAAACGTTTTTGATAATATTTTAGGAGTCAAAACCAATTTGGGTCATTTTTCACAATCCTAATTACGCTTAGGGTTTTAGAAGAGAGTTCAAGAAGAGAAAAGAGGAGAAAAGGGAGAACGATCAAGGTTTATTGCGAATCAAGGATTTGTTTCACCAAATCGAGTTATGTAAGTTTTCATAGTGTTGGGTTCGTTCACACAGACGCCAATCATGAGTTTCTTTTCAAATTTCATCCATAAGTTTGGGTATATTGAGTTCTTGATGAGTTCTTGATGCGTTTCTTAAAGTTTGAGTTTCGTTCTTTGATTAATCAGGTTTGATGAATTCTTGAGATGAATGTTAGGAGTTTGAGGGTTGTTTTCGAGTGGATTTTCATGCAATTAAGTTGGGTAAATGAATCTAAGGGAGTTTGGAAAAAGTCATTCGATTCTAGGTGAATTAGGCTCCGAAAATGAGAAACAAAATTCGTCGGGTTATCTGGGCTGGCTGGAGCGCCGCCCCAGCAGTACGCCAAAAATTATCCTCTGAAGTTCAGGGGCTGGCTCCCCGCGCCACTCAGTGCGCCAGGGTCCCCTGCCCCGTCTTGTTTTCAGTGGTTTACTCCGTCTAAGTTCGTTTAAAGTGTACCTTTACTCCTTATTGATTCTAAATACATTAAACTACATTTAATCATCACGAGATCCTTCATATCATGAATCATAACTCTTGAATTCATAATTCAAATTCAAGAAAGAGTTAAGAGTAGAGTTTAAGAAAGTCTTTGAGTTAAATTGTGAATCCCTTGAGATCAACTATCGATTTGAGCTAAGTTTTGAGGAAGTAAGTATGAGAATGAGAAATTATCCTATGAAGTTCAGGGGCTGGCTCCCCGTGCCACTCAGTGCGCCAGGGTCGCCTGCCCCGTCTTGTTTTCAGTGGTTTACTCCATCTAAGTTCATTTAAAGTGTACCTTTACTCCTTATTGATTCTAAATACTCTAAACTACATTTAATCATCACGAGATCCTTAATATCATGAACCATAACTCTTGAATTCATAATTCAAATTCAAGAAAGAGTTAAGAGTAGAGTTTAAGCAAGTCTTTGAGTTAAATTGTGAATCCCTTGAGATCAACTATCGATTTGTGCTAAGTTTTGAGGAAGTAAGTATGAGAATGAGAAGAGTTGTACCATGAGTTCTATATTTTCATTGAGACCCTTGAGTCGAGTTGTTCATGTCCATAATTCCGCATGAACTTCATAAATTGAGTATCTTTGAGAGGAGTAGTATCTCCGAGTTCTAAGTTCTTGAGTATTGAGTTTTTAACCCTTTTTTAAACTATATTTCATAATTATGGATTACCATATGTTATACATGAAGGTCCTTGAGTTGAGTCGGTCATGCCCATAATTCCGCATGAACCCTATGAGTCGAGCAGTCTTGAGAGTTCTTTCGAGTAATTTGAAAAGTCTTTTACAATATTTTAAAACTTGTTTTAAGACTTGAGTACTTGAGCATGAGGATGAGTAAAGTTGAGTTTCATTTTTCAAAATCAATATATGGGAACTAAGTGTTGACACCCAATTTTGACCGTCCCCGATGCGAATTAATTTTCGAGCTTCTTTAATTTCCAACGATTTGAAATAATTATATTTATAAAATTCAAAACAATTTTCAAGTTTTTTAAAATGATCTTGTAAATTTTTATAATTTGCAAATAATAAACATATTTCTACATATTTATATATAATTAGCATAATTTATGAATATTTGAAAATCGTCTCAAAAAGATTTTATCTTGATTAAATATTCAATTAAATTAATATGGTTTAAGGTATGTATACAATTTTA
>JAJONR010003495.1:0-70940 GCA_029582245.1 Solanum etuberosum | reverse complement strand
CCCCGGCCCACCCCCCCCCCCCAGCCCCCCCTCCAAAAAAAATTTTAAGTTTGTTTTTAAAAAATATTTTCTACTTTAAATTTTTATTTTTTCACTCCAACACAAGACCCTCCCTCGCCAGCACCCCCCAGCCCCCAAAAAAAATTAAATTTAAAAAAAAAAAAGTATTTTCAACTTCAAAATTTTATGTTTTCACCCCTATCCTCACCCCACCGCCCCTCCCAGCCAGCCCCTCTACCAGCCCCCCACTCCCTAAAAAAATTTAAGTTTTTTAAAAAAAAAGTATTTTCAACTTCAAAATTTTATGGTTTCACCCCTATCCTCGATCCCCCCTACCGGCCACACCCCCCCCCCCGCCCCCCAAAAAACTATTAATTTAAGTTTGTTCTTAAAAAATATTTTCAACTTCAAATTTTTATTTTAAACCCTACCCTCGACCCCCCTACCAGCCCCCCCCCCCCAGCCCCCAAAAATAATTTTAGTTTGTTTTTAAAAAATATTTTCAACTTCAAATTTTTATATTTTCACCCCTACCCTTGATCCCCCCCGGACTAGCCCCCTACCAGCCCCCCACCCCCCCAAAAAAAATTAAGTTTATTTTTTAAAAAAAAATTAATTTCAAAATTTTTTTCTACTCTCTAGTAAAAATAAAAGATATTTTCTCAAAAACATTTTTTATTCATAAATCAAACACTAAAAAATCTTTTGCGAAAAATGTTTTCTACTCACCAACCAAACATGAGAAGATAAGTCAAAAATCAACTTGTTTTCTAGGAAAACATTTTATAGGAAAACATTTTCTATGAAAAACATTTTCCTTCATACCAAACACACCCATAATATAAACCCTCCGAGAACTTGGAAGTCATGAGTACAGAGCTGTCTAATATGAACAAATACAAGTATTAAAACTGGACCACAACAAGACATCCCAGAGGGAAAGGACTAGTTAAACATATATATAGAAGGAGACATGCTAATCTAGGACACCAAGTGTTCACCCTCATCTCCGATATCGAAAAGCTGCAAACAATGGCACAAAAAATCATTGTTTGTAGCTTGTACTAGGACCTGCATCACAAAAAAGATAAATAGTGTAGCATAAGTACCAAAACAAAGGTACTCAGTAGGCATCACGGGTTAACTGCAGGAAAGGTAAAACACTCTGAAAAGGTAGAATCTAGACACAAACAAAGGTCAATAAAGAGGATATGAAAGAAAGCACACGAGCATAAAAATAGTAATCCTGAGTACAACAAAACAAAACCTAACTAGACCCCATAAGCAAAGAAGGTAGAATCATGTGCAAGTTCAAATAAAACCCAAACGGGCCCCTATAAGCCCGACATGTACACATAATAGCTAGATCTACTAAGAGAAAAGTACCACGAACCAATAGACGAGCTCCCAACCCAAGTAACCATCATAACTAGTAAACTCCTAGCCCAACTAGCAAGAGTGACAATTAATCTAGGCCATCCAGAAAACCTGTCCACTCCAAGCCCAACTAGCAAGAGTGACCAGGGGGTGTGTCGAATCCGAATAGGATTTCAGATATCAAGGTTGTGCAGCCAGCCAGTCCACTCCTAGGGGTTAAGCCACCTAGCTAGCAAGAGTGACCCGGGGGCGTGTCGACTGTTAAGAGGATCTGAAGTAGGCTCCAAGACACCGTTGATCGACATCCAGTCACAAAGAATCACTAAAAGGCTCCAAGTTTGAAATACTCCAATCTTGAGAAAGCGCAAAACCTCCCGTAACGCATCAGAGACGCCGGTATAGGGAGAGAATAGAGAAAGTGCACAAGCTGTGAAAAAGCCTAAGCTAAGGCTCAAACTAACAGACCCAAGTCTGCTACTCCAGTATACAAGGATCTAGTCTGTCTGAAATGACATCGTAGATAATGCAAGGCTACAAGGATTACAAGTCTGGGGCATCACTAGTCTAGTCCTGAAATAAGGATGAACATGCTGAATTAACCAGAAATAATGCAAGTAGAACAAAACAACATGCAACAACACTCATTATAGCCCAGGCTAGAATGTTCTAATATTGGAACAATAGTAATCAATCCTAAAACATTGTATCTAAGAAGAGAAGTAGGAATAACTAGGTACCCGCCCCCAATTCATGATGATTTAGGTACCCTCTCTTAATTCATTCTAATCATCACAAAATCACACATTCAAGCTCAATCTAATTAGGAAGGAAGTCGTAGCCTACCATTAGGCTGACCGTGCGCACTTCTTATCATAAGATTGGATATTTTCCTTTCCAAACAACCTCTAAATTCTACAGCGTTATTAAAAATAGGATCACAACATTAGTACGGTCGTTTAGACACAAAAATCACAGAAAGCGGAAATGGACCAAATTTGGAGCCAAAATGGGAATTATGGGACCCACAGTGGAATTTCCAGAATCGATTCTGTCATGAGGTCTTAAACTATGCCACAAAATTGTGTTTCAAAATTGCACACAATCCAATGTTCGATTCAGCGAACAACAACAACATGAACAAAATGCAACAATTAAGCTAAAGAGAAGGCTTAGGCAACAACTAAAACATAAAATTTACCTCGAACAGAGGTTTAACACTATCCGGTCACTCCATAATGAAGACTCAACAATCATGTACATGTGGGACCATGAATTTCTCAATTCCTACTCCAAACGAGAGAAAAAACTCAATTTTAGTTCTATAACATAGAGCTGGTTGCGTCTAAGTCTTATTTCAAAGACTAGATGAAACTCCTCTCCACAAACGAGGAGAGCCCTCCATGAATGTGGGCCTCATGAACGTGATGAGGGCCCGACAAAAATGGCTTCGGGGGAATAGAATGCTCGCGATCGAGGAAGAGACCCCGCGAATGGGGCCTCCATGATTGCGGTTAGAGCCCCATGAACACGATCGTCAGGTCACCGAATCTTCGCAAATGCAGCCAAGGGACCCTGAACGTGAAGGCTTAAAATGGAGTGCACCAACTGATGCATAAGTTTCCAAATCTTCGTTGGGGTGTTCCAAATTTATTCAGAATCTCGTACACGCAAATGAGATATGCAACCCTACCAAATTAAATATTACGGATTCAAAAGAGCACTCAAAACATCCATACAGGGTTGTCTTTAAAGAATATGGTTCCCACACCCAACTCCATTTTTAGCCAAAATCCAGAAGGGGGCTCGAATTAGTTCGAAAGCCTCGAGATAAAAATGAAGGGTTGTTCTAGACCAAATTCAACATTCCAGAGCTAACTGCAATGACTAAATTCTCATCAGAGCTCGTTTACTCAGGATTTTGATCAAAGTAAAACCTAGGCCTTCAATTGAAAGCTAAAACGCCTAATCACAAAGACTTGCATTGAAAGCCTCAAAAGTCCATTATGCTGACCAAGCTAATAGCCTAAAAAGACCATTCCGGAGCTGATGGAACTGTCAAATTGGATTCTAAGATAATCTTCTTGAACTTTTAATCAAAACTATCTGTTCAAGGTTCAAAAGACCCAAAACACTAAAACTCATACAAAAACCAAACGAACGACCAGGTGACCGAACTGTCAGTCCTACAAAGTCATAAATTACTTGGGGTCACTATAGGAACACTCTAAATGAAAAACATGAGGCATAAATAAAAAAATTCCTTGGAGGTCATTACAATATCCACTACTAAATGGACTTTCATCCGTAAGTAAGATACAAGAATTGTCTGAATGCTTAAACAAGCCAGGAAACTGCTCCCACATATCATGATCGATCTCCCTGGTAGCCTCTTCAACTAGACAATGCCTTTAATAGACCTTAACCATATAAATTACTCTTGAGTGAAACCGTCACACATACCTGGCTAGCATGGAAACTAGCTCCTCCACGAAGGTCAGACGGTCATCCAACTCTATTGCGTCATACTGTAGCATATGGGAATCATTAGGAACATACCAGCACAATATTGAAACATGGAAGACTGGGTTGATAGCTGGGAGTACAAGAGGTAGAGCCAACACATATGCAACCTCGCCAACTGTCCAGAGGATCCGAAAAGGCCCAATTTCATGGGGCTAAGCTTGCACTACCTCCCAAATCTCATCACACCTCTCATGGAAGACGCATGGAGGAAGACTCTATCTCGAACTAAAAACCTCAAAGTCTGCCACCTATGATCAACATAACTCATGTGCCTACTTTGAGCTATCCAAAGCATGTGTTGAATCGCCCTGACATTATCCAAAGTATCCTGAATCATGCGGTCTTGGCTTTGTGGATGCAAACCAACCAACTGGAGAGCGGCAACGCCTACCATATAAGGCATCGAAAGAGGCCATCTGAATGCTTGAGTTGTAGATGTTGTTATAAGCAAACTCTGCCAAAGGCATAAACTAGTCCCATTGACCTCCAAACTCCAAAACACAAGGCCACAACCTATCCTTCAGAACCTAAATAGTACGCTCAGATAGACCATTAGTCTACTCGTAGAAGGATGTGCTATGGTCAATGCAAGTGGCCAACTCCTCCGGAAAGGTCTTCCAAAATCTAGAAGTGAATTTAGCACCCCCAATCTAATATAATAAAGACCGGCACACAATCGGACCACCTCTCGAATGTAGATACAGGCCAACCTCTTGGCGCTAAATTAAGACCGAATAGGGATGAGTGTGCTAATTTGGTCAATCGATGAACGATGACCCAAATGTTGTCAACACCTCTAGAAATGTGAGGCAAACCTACCACAAAGTCCATAGTGATGCGATTCGACTTCCACTCCAGAATGAGAAATCTCGTAAAATCATCACCAGGTCTCAAATACTCGGCCTTTAATTGTTGGCAACTCAGGAAATGGGACACATAGTCTGTGATATCTCTACTCATGCTACCCCACCAGTAATGCTGCCCCAAGTCATGATACATCTTTGTAGTGCCCGAATGTGTAGATTATCTAGAATCAATAGCCTCACAAAGAATTAGATGGATCAAACCACTAAATCTTGGAACACAAATATTGCATGCAAACCTCAAAACCCTATTTGAATAAAATATAACCTGACCAGCATTGCTTGTTAACATTGTATCTTGAAGTGCCACTAAGGCCTCATCGTCAAACTGATGACCACAAATTTTATCAAGCAAAGAGGACTGAACTACCACATAGGCTAGAATATGCCTATAATCTAAAATATACAACCGAATCATCTGATTAGCAAAGGAATGAATGTCCAAAGCTAAAGGTCACTCCATAGCAGATAGGAAGGCTAGACTACCCATACACACTAACTTCCGGCTTAAGGCATCCGCTAGTACATTGGCCTTGCCCAGATGATAGAGAATAGAGAGGTCATAGTCCTTCAGAAGATAAATCCAGTGACGCTGCCTCAAATTAAGGTCCCTCCGGCTCATGTTGTAGTGCAGACTCTTGTGATCAATGTAGATCTCGCAAATAACTCCATACAGGTAGTGCCTCAAGATCTTAAGCGCAAAAACTACCACCGCTAACTCCAAGTTGAGAGTGGGGTAGTTGCGCTTATGTAGCCTAAGTTGCCTCAACGCATAAGCAATTCCTATCCTAATACATCAAAACACAACCCAAACTAATGTTGAATGTATCACAGTAGACCGTGAAGGCCTCGCCCTCAACTAGAAGAGTCCATATAGGAGAGATAATCAGCAACTCCTTGAGCTTATGAAACCTCAACTCTCACTCCTCAAACTACGGAAAGGGAACATCAAGGTGAGTCAACTGGGTCAAAGGTAAAATAATACTTGAGAAGTCCTCTATGAACCATCTGTAGTAACTTTCCAATCCGATGAAGCTTTGAAGCTTTGTAACCAAAGCGGGCCTAGCCTAATCCCAAATAGCCTCAATCTTAACCAAATGTTACAGACTCAAGACAAAACTCACACTTCAAGAAATTGGCGTAAAGTTGTTGATCTCTCAATGTTTGGAGCATAATCCTCAAATATTGCTCGTGATCACTCATACTCCATGAGTATACAAGGATGTCATCTATGAACACAATAGCAAACAAATAAAGATACGGCCTGGACACCCACATCATCAAGTCCATGAAGGAGGCATGGGTATTAGCCAACCCAAAAGACATCACTTGTAACTCATAAGGGAATTATTAAGTCCTAAATGTGGTCTTAGAGATATCTGTTGCCCTAATCCTTCAGCTGATGGTAAGACACCCTGAAGCTGGTCAAACATATAATCAATCCTAGGCTTAGGGTTAAGGTTCATCAACGTCACCTTATTGAGATGTCTATAATCAATACACATGTGCATCATACCTTAATTTTTCTTCACATAGAGTATGGGGTTGCCCCAATGAAATACACTAAGCTCCTTGAGCTCTGCAAGAGACATCTGATATGCCGAAATGGAGTTGGGTCGATTACCCACCTCTAGATCAATAAGGAAATCAATATAACACTCTGGGATAGGCCAGGTAGGTTGGTAGGAAACACATCTATAACCTCATGGACACTTGGAATAGACTTACCAGGAGGGACCTCCCTATTCACATCACGCACATAAGCCAAATAAGACAAACACCCACCACTAGCTTTTGAGCCTGAACAAAAGAGATAACTCCAACCGGTGTGCTACTGAAGGAGCCCTGACACACCATTGGGGGCTTACATGGCATAACTAAGGTAACAGTATTAGAGAAGCAATATGGTAGGGGAGATCACAAGTCATTGCCCACAATCATATCGAAGTCAAGCATATCAAGCAGAATAAGGTTAGCCCTGGTGTAACTCTCCTAGATAAATACTAAGAAATATAAAACACCTGATCCATTACTAAAGATTCACCATGAGGGTCGACACACCTAAAGTTGCTTCCATAGGCTCATAACTCACACCTATAAAAGAAGTATAATACGCAAACACATAAGAATATGTAGAGCCCAAATAAAATATTGTCTAGGCGGGCTGATGGCATAATAGAATCAAACATGTCACCACATCATCTGATGCCTCAGCCTACGCCCTCGCTGGAGCTACATAGAAATGGCCATGTCCTCCTCCGCCCTTGACATCAATCCTACCACCAGACCTGCCTCCGTGTGGACCACCCCAAATTCCGTGTTATCTATTACGGTGGTCCTGACCCTGACCTTGACCCCTAGCTAGAGGTTCTACTCGTGGAGCAGGTAGAGTTGGTGGGGCTTCCTGTGGATTGGGAGAAATTCACCTATGCAAAGGGAAATCTCTGGCCCACAGATCAAACTCTCCACAATCAAAGCAACTAGAGATGATCTTCTCCCAAAAGAATGACCACCACGACCTGAAGCACAAGACTAGGACCCATGACTCTGTCTAGAGCCAACCTCGCTCTGGCAGTACCGGTCACCCCCTAAGAAGACTGCAATAATGACTGAATAGGTTGACTAGGCTGACCCTACTGAAAGCGCTTCCAAGTCCTATCATAAGGTTCTATGGACTTGGAATGGGAGCCACAATAGCTACCCTCATATGTAGCTCTGTTATCGCTACCCTGTTG
Source organism: Solanum etuberosum (assembly GCA_029582245.1). Lineage (NCBI taxonomy): Eukaryota > Viridiplantae > Streptophyta > Magnoliopsida > Solanales > Solanaceae > Solanum > Solanum etuberosum. The sequence goes on along the minus strand of JAJONR010003495.1, from coordinate 63,442 downwards.
GGCCTCACGATAGACCTAATCAATAGTGTAGTCATGGTCAACAACATTCAGAAAGAACGACCCACAAAGACCATGAACTAAGTCTTAATCCATAACTTAAATCTCAACCCACAAATAAAGCATCAGACTCTCTTCTCCATGGTGGGTAGAATCATGGTAGCATTGAAGGAGAACTCTTGGAACCTTACCTAATACTCTATCACGATCATGAAACCCTGCTCCAACCTTGAGAAATGATCCGGTAGATGATCTCTAACCGTACGAGCGATGAACTAGGCTATGAAGGCCTTAGAAAACGGAGTCCAAGTGACCCGAGGAGACCAGCTGGCATGGTCTAAATGAAGGTACGCAACCACTATCTGGCTGGCCCATAAAACTGGTAAGCAGAGAAGTTGGCTCCTATAGACTCCACTCACCAGGAAGGGGAGGCAGACCCCTACCTTGAGCAACTGGATGACACGTACGAGCCATCCTTTGAAAAGAGTGAAAAAATGAGATTTCAAGTAACTAATAACACACACGTTGCACGAAGGTGATACAAAAGAAAAGAATTCCAAAAGACATCATGTCTCCTCCCAAAGATAGGATAGGTATGTCTCCCTAAAATGGAAGAAAACCAAAAACTATATATAATAGAAACCCTCCCAAAACCTTGAAGTCAGGAGTGCAAAGTTGTCTAATATGAACTAATACAAGTCCCAAAAGTGGACAACAACAAGTCATCTAATAGGAAAAAGACCAGTTAAACCGATATACAGAGGGAGACAGGCTGATCTAGGATGCCAAGTGCTCACCCTCGTCTTCGATATCCAAAATCTACAAAAGATGGCATGAATGATGATCGTTTGTAGCTGGTACTAGGACCTGAATCACGAAAAATATGCAGATTAAAGCGTAAGTACCAAAACAAAGGTACTTAGTAAGTATCTTAGGTCGACTTTGCATGAAAGGAAAAACACTCTGAAAAGGTAGAATCTGGACACAAATAGAGGTCAACATAGATATAAAAGAAAGCATACAAGCATACTGAAAGTAAATCTTAGTACATCTAAAGTAAACCTAACTGGACCCCGTAGGCGCATAAGGTACACTCATGCGCAAGTTTAAATAAAACCCAAACAGTTACTCATAAGCCCAAAAGGTATACAAAATAGCTAAGTCTACTAAGAGAGAAGTACAAAAAACCGATTTTTGGGCTCCCGGCCGAAGTAACCATCATATCCAGTCAACTCCCAGCAAAGTAGAAAGAGTGACAATCAATCTAAGCCACCCAACCAACTAATCTACTCTTATCCCAACTAGCAAGAGTACACCCGATGGCGTGTCGATTCTAAATAGAATCTCAGTTATTAGGGCCGCCCAGCCAACCAATTCACTCCCAAGGGCATAAGCTGCCTAGTTAGCAAGAGTGACTATAGGGTGTGTCGACTTCGAATAGGATCTCAAGTAGGTGTCAACGTCCACTGACAAAGAATCACTAAAAGGCTCCAAGCCTGAAATACTCCAATCCCATGAAAGAACAAAACCACGAGTAACATATCAGAGCTGCATGAATAGGGAGAGAAGACAGAATTCCACAAGCTACAAAAATGCCTAAGCTAAGGCTCAAACTATCAGACCCAAGTTTTCTACTCGCATCTACGAGGATCTAGTCCATCTGAAAAAACGTCGAAGACAATGAAAGGCTACAAAGATCCTAAGTCTAGTATTTTACTAAGGCTGAACATGCTCAATAAACAAGATATAACATATGTAGAAAACAAGAGCATCCAAGAACACTCATAAAAGCCCGAGCTAGCATCGTACTAATCCTGGAAGAATACCAATCAGTCCTAAAGCATGTTATCTAAAAAGAAAGTAGTAGGAAAAACTAGGTACCCACCCCAAATTAAATCTAACAATAATGGATTCATGCATTAAAGATCAATCCAATTAAGAAAGAAGTCATAGCCTACCTATAGGCCGACCTTGCACGCTGTAAATCATAAGGCCAGAGATTTTCCTTTCGAAATGGTCGTTTAGACACCAAAATGACATAAAATAGAAACAGACTAAATTTGGAGCCAAATAGGAATTATGGGATCCATGAAAGAATTTCCAGAATTGACCTTGTCAAGAGGTCTTAAAATATGCCCCGAATTTGTATTCAAAAATTGAACACCATTTGATGTTCGAATAACCGAACAACAATAACAAGCATAAAATGCCACAATTAAGCTAAAGAGAACTCTTGTGAAGCAGCTAAACCATAAAATTTACCTCGAATGGAGGTTCCCAAACACTATACATTCATTCCACAACAAAGCCTCAACAACTACAGATGCATGAAACTCCGAATCGCTCATCTCTGACTCCAAACAAGAGAGAAAACTCAATTTCAATTGTTAAAGCTAGAGTTGATCACATCTGATTCTTATTTAAAAGAAAGGATGAAATCCCACTTTGTGAAAGCGGTGAGCCCTCCATGAATTTTACCCTCGCAAATACGGTGAGGGCCCTATGAATGCGGCTAAGGGGGAATCGGATCCCTGCAATCGCAATAGGGACCTTGCGAACAAGGCCTTCATGATCATGTCAAGAGCCTTGTGAAGATGGCCCTAGGTCACCTGACCTCCATAAACATGGCCAAGGGCCCAAAAATGCGAATGCCAAAACTGGCCTGCACCAGCTGATGCATATTAGCTAGTTTGGAAAGTTTCCAAATCTCTGACAGGGTATTCTAAATTCTTTCGGAACCCCATGTATGTAAATGAGATATGAAACCCTACCAAATTCGACATTCCAAACTTGTTGGAGTAGTTAAAACTTCAATATGAGGTCGTCTTGACAGAATATGGGTCCCGCACCCAACTCTATTTTAAGCCATTATCCACAAGGGGGCATAGAATTAGCCCAGAAGCCTCGGGATCAAAATGAAAGGTCAAACCTCAACATTTCGGAGTTAAACACACTGATGGAATTATCATCTGAGTTGTTTACTCACAATGTTGACTAAAGTTAAACTGGGGCCTAAACTTGAAAATTAAAATGCCTAATCGCACAGACTGACACTGAAAGCCTTGGGAATCATGTTGACCATGCTACTAGCCTAAAATGACCATTACAGAGCTAAAAGAATTGTTAGAAATAGATTATGAGGTCATCTTCTTAAACTTTTGATCATAACTTACCGTTCAAGGTTCAAAAGCTTCAAATGTTGTAGAAGATAGTTATGCAATAGAAGAGATAAGAAGAAACATAAATAATAAAGATACATAATAGGAACCAAATCATAGATACTTAAATACGATGCAAAATATACAAAACATGCCTAAAAGTGACCGACAAAGATAAACTAAACACAAGAACATAACTCCAAACTTGGTGTCACAAGTATAGGAGCATCTAAGTATAGAAAGGCTATATAAAAAAAGTTTGTCTAAAGAAAATAAAACATACATAGAGAGAAAAAAAGAAGAAAAGCATCAAGTCTCTGTACGCCAAGAGCTAAACACTATCAAAATCTGTGACGGCCGCGGGAGATCTAACGCTCGCTAAGGGTGGTTCATACTACTAGTTGCATTAGAAAAATATATAAAAGTGTAGTGTTAGTTCTAAAACACGGGGTACTTGTTGATACCAAATTTTTGGACTGATCATCATTTCAATTTTCATTTGGGACAGATGTCCATATGTATTCATTTCCATTTGAGTACTACTTTTCACCAAAATTTTTGGAGGATAAACCTGCTTAAAGCAAAATGAAACTTATATGGTTATTCTTATGTCATATTTTTTTGCATTTCTTATTAGAAACAAAAAAGGCTGACATATTTTCCTTTGAGTTGTTCTTCTCTATAGGTAAAGACTGATCTGTGTTGAAATCAAATTAGTCGACTATCCTTACTTCATAATATCTAAGGAAATCATACCATCTTTCCATGATCGTTCTTTAGAAAAAAGGCAAATGCAAAATGACGTGTACCCTTGAGAAAACATGAATAATGGAAAGATTCTGACCTTACCAATCAGAGTGAGGTGATCTCTCATTTAATGCAACAAATCACAAACATGCAAGAAGAGATACAATAGACCAAGGAATTTTCTGAACTGGCTATCACATATAATGCACCTTGTGTTGACACGAGATGACCTCCACCTCTTGTTCCATCACTAAGAGCTCCGTTACCCAACTACGTCCTTACCCATACCACTAGACACATCACTTCCTTTCCCAACGCTCCTACCATTGAATTAATTGTGTCCAATGCTCCTTATGCTAGCACTTCCTACTAGACACCTCAACCACCACCGAATCAAAACCAAATACCTAACACTAATTACTCGCAAAACTTCACACCAACCTACGAAATCTCACAATCAGTTTCCAATAATCAAAATGTTTTGACTAGCCAACCTGTGCCCCCTTCCATAACATACCAAACACCACCAACTCATTCAATCCTTGAGCCATATCCTAGCTTTCATGTTTAGCCTGAACTAGATCACTTTTAAGAAATGGACAAAAAGTTGAGGTTGAAAGAAGAAAAACGCAAACAAGAAATGAGCGCTACGAAAGATGCCATCTCCCATGCAGTAAGAAATGTTCAATCTTCTAACAAACTCATAGGACATGAGTATGAGGACATTTTCATGCACCCTAACTTGGAGATACTTGAATATTACAAAAATCCAAAATTTTACGCCATCAATGACATTGGGAATCCCATGGCACATCATCGAGCTAATTGTGACAAGCTTATGTGTATCAAAAATAATGATGCATTGATTATGAGGTTGTTTAGTTGAAGCCTTAGTGGAGAGGCATTAGGATAGTTCACATCTTAGGAAATGTGTCAGTTGTCAACATGGGGGCTTTGGCTAATGATTTCTCGGAAAGGTTCTAGTTTAATGTTGAAGTTTTCCCTGACAGATATTATTTAGCAAATAGCAAGCAATAAACCATGGAGAACTATCATGAGTATGCATACCGCTGGAGGAAAAAAGCCGCAAAAGTACATCCTACGATGACTGAAAGTTAAATAACCATTATTTTCCTTCGGGCTCAAGATCATTAGTATTATGAAAGGATGTTACCCATGATGGGAAAAAGTTTTAAGAACTTAGTAATATGGATGAAGCCATAGAGAATCGCCTTAAGTCTTGAAAGGTTAAAAGTCTTACTGCTTTGCTAACCACCAACAAAGCCTCACCATCCATTGCTACACGATTTGAAAAGAAAGAGAAGGAAGATGTGTATGTCGTATCTTTTAGCCCGAAACCAAGATTGCGAAGGTATTTTTGGTATAGCTCTAGTGTTGCAAACTCAAACCAATTCTCTACCTCGAACAATTACCCACCAGCTCGACAAACTCCAATCCCTATCTATTATGTGAAACAAAATACAAAGCATCCTTACCTATCTACCAAACTCATCCACTAACATATAAAAATACACAAAAAAATCACCAAGCCAATGCACTAGCCTACCAAAATTGCAACACCTCAGAAATTAGAAGTTGAGTTTGGAAAGAGAAAGTTGCATTTTTGGCATCGGTGTATTGGTCTACGAGTCTAACTTACAGACCATAATATATGGATGAATAGGACGGGTCGTGGTTTAATTAATGGGTCATAGAAGGTAAATTGTGGAAAGGTTCTATGAATGGAGTCTACGAGCCGTAGAAAGTTTAACAATCCATAGAAATGATTCTTTGAAATTTCCTAGGATTTATGGTTAGAACTATAGGGTCTTTTGGTAGATACTTTGTTTAGGGTTGTTTTGATCTTTTCCTACCCAATTAACCCCTAAACTATGTCATTTTTACCCTATAACTACCTCTATTTCCATTTCTTATCAAACTTAGCCTAATTCTTCTCATTCACTCAATTATCCAAATTCCTCAAGTCCTCTTCTCCAAATTCTCTAAAGAGCTCTCAAGGTGGAAGTTGGGGTTTCAAGCATCAAGGTCACATTCTCCATTTCTTTTGGGCTTTGATTATCAACTTATGTGGGAATTCACCAATCGATCCCTTTCATCTATTGGGTTGCAAAGAATGTCAATTCCCAAAATTTGATTTCATCCAATTCTATTTGGGTTTCATGTTCTATCTTCATGGGTCCAATTTATTATGATTCAATTATTTATATTTTTGTATTATTTTCATGACTCAATATACACTCTAGACATGAAATGGTGTATAATACCTCCAGAGACCCTACACAAGCCACTTGACATACATACAACACAATATAACAGACAAAAAATGTGGAAAGTCTCATATCATAAAGTAATTTTACATAAAAGCGGAAGTCTAATCATAGTCTTAACAATTCATTTTAATACATCAAAAGAATGGTCGGGACGTAACCCGTACACCATGTACAATGTCTGAAAACTAAAACATAAGAAACCAAAGTAAACGTGACATGGTCTTGAGAACATGAGGACTCACCAAGGCTTTAAACTTCGGATGATCAAGAAACTAGCCACGACCAAGAGGAGAGGAAGCGTCACACCCAATATTGTTAGACAATGTAGATACAAGTATGCATTAGTACATGGAATGTACTAAGTAGGAGGGATATGCATAAAAATATGATACATAATCATAAGGGGACATAAAGAAAACATGATGTGCATGACAAAGAGAAAACATAGTAAAAACCTTTAAAGAAGAATCATAAATCATGAACTTGGTCAATGCATTTTAAAATCATCTTTAAATCCTCATAAAACCTTAGGAATAACTTAGTTAATTTTCTATGATATTTACCATTAACCGACATATACCATGTGAGCTATAACGTGGAATCTGGTGTTTCGCTCCCATACCAAAAAAAGATGTCCTTACTTGCCAAAGTAAGGACATTAAACTTCTATCTTAGGTAGATCCACTAGCTATGTATTACTTGCCAAAATATCATCATATATAGAAAAGAACAATTAAGTTACTAATCCAAGCTTAAATCATCATAGAGTAGCTCATTAAATCATGAATCATGCATCTGTGAGAAAACCTCAAATCATGATTCATTAATATGTAAGAAAATATTTTCACAATTTCATTGATGCTTATCTTAAAGCAACCTAGATCATAAAACATTTCCTTTAATAAATCATGCATATCATTCGTAAATCATATTCTATGTTCATAGCTTTCTTGTTATAGTCATATCTTCATAAATGCATATGTTTATAAATTCATAGTCAAAATCATGACTAATGTCAGAATTAACATAAAATCAACTGGAAAGCATGTAATTGAGAAAATAAATCATGATAAGATCAACATCAAACAATTGAATCAAAGCAATCAGAACCAATGAAGAATTGAATGAAAACCTAATCAATTTGATAAAATTGAACTTGGAAAATTGAAAAATACTTGGGGCTCAATGGGTGAATGAAACCCATTTATAAAACCCTACATACCCTGATGATAAAATCTCAAAAGCAATGTGGGAACAAGAGTCTTGAATCTTGAAACCCTAGCATTCCTTTTGAACTTGAGAGAGAATTAGAGAAGATGAATGTAGTTGGGATTTTGGAAACTTGAGACAATGAGAAAGTTGGGGTAATTTTAGGGGTAGAAGGCTTGTTATAGGACTTAAAATTAGGGTCAATATAATATAGTATATGTATTAAATTCATAGGAAATAAGCCAAATAACCTTAATAAATAACTGTGGAGGACCCTAAGATTTAGATTTATGGGCGGTAGAAATTCCTACGGACCATATTGGTCAACTGTAGGTTAAGTTATTAGGGCCTTAGAATTTTCTAACAACCTACTACACCATTCTACAGACTGTCAAACTTTCTATGGTTTGTAGACCGTGTCCGTAGACCTCAACATCAACCCAAAAATTTAACCAAGTTTGGATTACCCCTATGGAACCTATCTATAATTCGTCTAATTTCCTACGACTTGTCATGTTCATTCGTACGTCAAACTCTAGAAATTCAAAATTCCAAAACTGAACTTCAGTTCTACGGTGCCCTTCTCATGTCCTGTATGACTTCCTACAGTCTGTAGGTGTGTCTCATAGACAACTAGATCAGTGGAAAAACTGCACACTGCCTTTCCTTTTCAACCTTCCATTTCTGAGGTGTTACACTTATTATTCATGATTTGATTAAATTACATAATTTTTCAATTGATTTCATATGGAACCATGCCTATGTCTACTTTATGAACATGAATTATGAATCATGCGTATGAACTTATGAATGATGATTATGAAATTTATGCATGTTTTATGAAAAGGATGATTTATAAACTGAGGATGCTTTTGGGATAAGCATCAAGGATTCTTGAAAGTTTTTTTACATATAAATGAAATCATGATTTAAATGCTTGAAAAGATAAGTGTATATTATGAAAGTGTATGAAATCATGGTTTTTAAAAGAGCTACTCTATTATGACTTATGATCAGATTGGTAGTCTTAATTGTGCCTTTTCAAGTATTTTGATACGATTATGATAATTTCTTTTTCTTTGGGATTTACTTAGCACTGTGACGACTTTGGAATGGAGGCTTTCCTATTAGCAGAGGTTTGGTGTTTAGTATTAATTATATTTTCCTAAACTACGTTCCTCCGTAGGATTGTCTTAAATGACCTAGCTAGTGGATTTACCTTAGCAATATAAATGATATGGAACTCTACATTGGCTAATAAATTCCCTTCTTTGGTGTGAGGGTCATGCCGGATTCCATGTTGTAGCTCACATGGTCTTATTGTCGGTTAATCGTAAATATCCCACAAATGAACTATGTTTTCTTTAAAGGTTTTATGCAAGATTTCCTTATGATATTATGTATGCGTTAACCTTATTTATGTTTCATGGTTTATTTGCAAAGTCTCTTACTATTTATTAGCTTTTTTATGCATATCATGTTTAAAGGTTTTCATATTATCGTGCCTATGTTCTTATGCATTTTCCCCTAACATAGTATATTCATCATACTAATGCATATTAGTGCCTATATTATCTCATAATATAAGACCTCACGCTCTTCCACCCTGACGCACTTAGGTGGATTTCTCCACTATCGACTATTTGGATAGGTGAGTCCTCGTGATTCGAGGGAAAGAACATGGACATTTATAGTTCATTGATGTCTTTTTCAGTTTCGGACTTTTAAGTTGTGTATGGGTTATGTCCCAGCAACTCTTATGATTTTAGAAAAGATTTATGCTAGACTTAGTAGTTTTCCACATATTCTCATAAGTTCTCTGTTAGTATCGTTTAAGATTTGTTTTTAGACTTATAATGATTATATCTCTTAAATTATATTTTATTACATCATGCTTATGTCAAATGGCTTTTTAGGATCTTTCGGGGTCTTCTTCGTCATGTCATGTCTAGTGTATTCTTTGGGTTGTGATAAACTTGATATTTAGAGCATCATGTTTTAGAAAGATTCTAGGATGGTTGACAAGCCGCATCGAGTAGAGTCTTGTTCATGAGTTTGAAACACGTGACATTTATGAATACGAGGCTATAAGGCATTTAGGAAACTTTACTTCTTTCACTACTATAAAGTCATTCCATAGAGTTCATCTCTATAAAGGTCTTTCTCCTAACTCTTTTTCTACTCCTTTAAGAATATACCTCCTCATGGAGCTAATGCAAGAAGGAATACATGTAATGATATGGAGTACAAGGTTCTTCAAGTGTCGGTCGATCATTTAGCCAAGGAAGTGTCTCATTTCGAATTCTGAGTCACTTTCAAAGTCTTGCTCAAGCTATAAGAGCCCAAGATAATAGATAAGTCATTTCTCTCATTAATACAAATATTGGTATGGTGGTTAGAAGAGTAGGGGACTTCACTAGGATAAATCTCCTCAAGTTTCATGGGATGAAAGTTGATGTGGATCCTTTAGAATTTGTTGATGAAATTTATAAGCTAGGGGAAATTATTGGAGTGTCAATGGTTGAAAAGGCGGAATTGGCCACTTATCAACTCACTGGTGTTGCTCACGTTTTGTTCAACTAATGGAAGGATGATAGGTCTATTGACGCGGTTCCTCTTGCTTAGGAGAAATACAAATAGGCTTTTCTTGATCATTTCTTTCCACTTGAGATGAGAGAAGAAAAGGTTCTTGAGTTCAATAATATTTGTCAATGAAATACGAGTGTGAAATAGTATGCTTTGAAGCTTACACAATTGGCTAAGTATGCTCCGACTATGGTTGTCAACTCTACCAGAAGGATGTGCAAGTTTCTGTTGGGTGTGTCCAAAATGGTGGTAGAAGAGTGTTATACCGCCAAATTGATTAAAGATATGAGTATCTCTTGTTTGACGATACATGCCCAAAAAATAGAAAAGAATAAGCTAAAAGACAAGTCTAGAGGGTCAAAAAGGCAAAGGACTGATGATGATGTCCTTTCTCATTCCATGTCCGGTGGACATGGTCGTTCTCAATTATGGCAAAAGTTCTACCGTCAAAATTCTTCTAATGCTTCGGCCCGAAAGTTTCAACAAAGATAAGGTGTCTAACCCTAAGCCTCAAGGAGGTCGTGGAAATGGATCTTAAATTCCTGCATGCCAAAAGTGTGGCAAGAGTCATTCAAGAAAATGCTTTAGCCGGTACGGATGTTTGCAATGGTTGTGGAAAGATTGGTCAGAAGGAGAGAGTGTTTGTTGCAAGTTATTAAGGTAAAGTATGATAGGCAAGCTCAATCTAGTGGTTCTTTTTTTGGTGATCCTCATCAAAATAAGTTCTATGCACTTTAGACTCGACAATATCACGAGGGTTCTACGAATGTTGTGGCCAGTATGTTGAAAGTCTTTCATCTTGATATATATGCTTTGCTTGATCCGGGTTATACATTGTATTTTGTGACTCCTTATGTGGCTATGAGATTTTATGTCTTTCTCGATAGTCTTTCACAACCTTTTTTCAATATCTACACATAATTGGTGATTCTGTTATTGCTAAAAAAAGTCTATAGATACTACCATGTTTCTATTTCTCATAGAGTCACTCATGCCGATCTAGTAGAAATTGATATGTTAGACTTTGATGTCATTATTAGGATGGATTGAATTCATTCTTTCTATGATTTTATAGATTTTAAGACCCAATTGGTCATATTCAAGATTCCGAACGAACCTATACTAAAATGGAAAGGGGGGGGGGGGAATTCCACACCTAAGGGTAAGTGCATGTGTTGCGTAAAGTCTAGGTAAATGATTTCTAAGGGTTGCATTTATCATCTCGTTAGTGTTAGGGATAAAGATTCCATAACCCCTACTCTTGAGTTACTTTCGATTGAAAATGAGTTTACAAAAGTGTTTCTCGATAATCATCCCGGTGTTCCTCCCAAGAGGGAAATAGACTTTGGTATTGACCTACTCCCAGATACCTAGCCTATATTTGTTCCGCCTTACTTAATAACTCCTGTAGAACATAAGGAACAAAAGGATCAATTGAAAGACTTATTTTATAAATATTTCATTAGATCAAGTATCTAACCATGTGGTGCTCCGGTGTTGTTTGTTTGAAAGACGAATGGTTCAGTTAGTATGTGCAATAACTATCCGGAATTGAATAATATTACCATAAAGAATAAGTATCCTATTCCAAGGATTGATAACTTACTTGATCAACTCCAAGGTGTGAGTTTCTTTTCAAAATAGATATTCGGTTGAGTTATCAACAATTGAGGATAATGGAAAGTGACATTTTAAAGATAGCTTTTTGAACTCGGTATGGTCACTATGTGTTTTTAGTGATGTTGTTTGGTTTGACTAAAGCCCCAATGGTGTTCATGGACTTAATGAATAGGGTATTCAAGTAATATTTTCACAAGTTCATGATTGTGAAAATTAATGATATATTGATTTACTCATGGAGTGAGAATGCAAATGTTGAGCATTTAAGGATTGTGTTGCAAATCATTAAGGATCGTCAATTGTTTTCTATGTTTAGCAAATGTTATTTTTTCCTGAGATCCATTGCTTTCCTTGTCTAATTATCTTCGGTGATGGTATTAGAGTGTATCCTAACAAAATTGAGGCAGTCAAGAATCGGCCTAGACTCTTGTCCACTTTTGATATACAAAGTTTGTTGGGTTTCCCAGTTACTATAGAATGTTTGTAGAAGGATTTTCTTCTGTTGCTTACCCTTTGACAACATTGACTCAAAAAAAGGTGAATTTTTTTTATTGTTGGAAGCTTGTGAGAAGAGTTTTCAAGAGTTAAAGAATAGACTCACTTAAGCCCCTATTTTGACATTATAGAAATGATCAGATGGTTTTGTGGTATATTGTGATGCTTCAGAGATTGGTCTTTGTTGGGTTTTGACGCAACATGGAAAAGTAATTGCTTATTATTTAAGACAATAGAAGGTGCATGAATAGAATTATCTTTCTTATTATTTGGAGTCATTGGCGGGGGTTTTTTCTTTAAAGATTTGGAGACATTACCTATATGTTGTTCACGTGGGTGTGTTAACCGACCATAAAAGCTTAAAGTATGTGTTCACTCAAGAGGACTTGAATCTTTGTTAAAGAAGATGGCTTGAGCTATTGAATTATTACGACATGAGTGTTCTTCATCATCCGACTAAAGCGAATGTGTTGGTAGGTGCTCTTAGTCGCCTATCAATGGGACGTGTTTCTCATGTGGACGATAGCAAGAAAGAGCCAGTTTATGATGTTCATAGGTTTGAGTGATTGAGTGTTTGCTTGGTTGACTCTAATAAGGGTGGTGTAGTTGTTCAAAATGGTTCAGAATCATCTCTCATTTCGGATGTGAAGGCTAAGCAAGATCATGATCAAGTTATGGTTGATTTGAAGAAGTAAGTTTCTTAAAAATTCATTGAGGCTTTCTCCCAGTGGGAAGATGGTGTCCTTCGATACCAAGGTCAGTTATATGTTCTAAATGTTTATGAGTTGAGGAATGAGATTTTGGCAGAAGCTCATAGTGTTCAGTATTCTATTTACCCTGGAACCACCAAGACGTACCTTGATTTGCGGGAGGTCTATTAGTGGAATGGGATGAAAAAAAATATCACGGAGTTCGTATCTAAATATCCTAATTTTCAACAAGTGAAATTTGAGCTTTAGAAACTGGGTGGTTTGGTTCAAGACATTAGCATTCCTACTTGGAAATGGAAAGATTTTACTATGGACTTCATTATGGGTTTACCTCGTACGCATCATTATTTTGATTCAATTTGGGTTATCATGGACCGAGTGATGAAGTCGAATAATTTTTGTACAATGAAGACTTCATTTTCAGTCAAAGATTATGCCCAACTTTATATTCGAGAAATGGTAAGGTTGCATAGAGTGCCCTTGTTCATTATCTAAGATCGAGGTACGCAGTTTGCATCTCAATTTTGGAAGTCGTTCCATAAGGGTCTTGGTACTTAAGTGAAACTTAGAATAATTTTTTATCCTCATACCAATGGACAAGGCGAGTGTGCTATTCATACTTTGAAAGATATGTTAAGGGCTTGTGTAGTTGATTTCAAGGGTAATTCAGATAAACATTTTCCATTGATTGAGTTTGCTTACAATAATATTCATCATTCAAGTATCCAAATGGCTCCAATTGAGGCTCTCTTCAGTAGGAGGTGTAGGTCTACTATTGGTTGGATTGAAGTTGGTGAGGTCGCATAGATAGGGCCCATTTTCAACAAATTCGTGAGACATTGAAAACGGCTCAAAGTTGACAAAAGTTTTATGCCGATGTTAGAAGAACATAGCTTTAATTTGATGTTGAGGATTAGGTGTAAGGGAAAATTATTTCCCAATATGAGGGCCCATATTTTATTTTGAGGCTTATTGACAAGGTTGCTTATTTATTAGAGTTACCTACTGGCTTAGCATCAGTACATGAAATATTCCATGTCTCCTTGCTTAGAAAGTGTGTTGGAGATCCGCAATCCATATTGCCATTGGAAAGTTTGGGAGTTAAATAATGTATTTTACATGAAGAGGTTTTGGTTGAAATTTTTGACCATCAATTTCAGAAATTTAGAACTAAAGAAGTTGCTTGCATGAAAGTTCTTTAGAAGAATAAAATAGTTGAGGATGCTCTTTCGAAAGCCGAAGCCGATATGATGTCCACGTATCCTCAACTCTTTCCCTCCACTCCTATTCTAGCTTAAGGTTAATGTCCTCATGGTTCATTCTTTTGGATTCGTGCATTTTATTCATTCTGATGTTTCCATATGCATGCATGTTCATGAAAACATGATTTTTGAGTTATGATTTAGCTTTAAGTGATTTCTCCTTATATATGTGCATATTGATGTGATTTACATTCATGATGGGTTGTTAGATTTTCTCTGTACTCTATTCATGCAAGTTTGAAGTCCCATTGGAGGATGAATGTTCCCAAGAGAGAGATATTGTAACACCACGAGAATTAGAAGTTGAGTTTAGAAAAGGAAAGTTGCATTCTTAGCACGTGCAGTGGTCTACTAGTCCAACCTACAGACCGTATAAAGTCCTACGATCCGTAGGATGGAAGTCATAGGACTTGGGTTGAGTTATGGAAAATATCAAGTCTCTGATAATAGTCTACAGATGATCAGGATATGTCGTGGTTTAATTATCGGGTCATAGAAGGCAAATCATGGGAAGGGTTTGGACTGATAATTTTTTTTGGTATATTAGGTTCTATGAATGGGAGGTGCAAGCCGTAGAAATATGAACGATCCGTAGAAATGATTCGTTGAAATTGTCAAGGAATAATGGATCAGTAGTTGGTTCAATAGTTGACTAGTACGGTCTGTACAAAGTCTTATGGACCATAGTGTCTTCAAGTTTTTTAATTAGGGGTATTTTGGTCTTTACCTATGCAATTAAACCCTAAATTATGTCATTTTGGCTCAATAACCACCCCTATAATCGTTTTACCCTTCAAACTTAGCCTAATTCCTCTCATTCACTCAATTCTCCTAAATTCGTCAAGTCTTCTTCTCCAAATTCTCTCAATGGCTCTACAGGTGGAAGATAGGGTTTTAAGCTTCAAGGTCTCATTCTCCATTACTTTTGGGCTTTGATTATCAATGTATGTGGGAATTCACCAATGTATCCCTTTCATCCACTAGGTTCCAAAATAATCTCAATCTGCAAATTTTGATTTCACCCAATTCTATTGGGGTGTCATGCTATTCTTAATGGGTCCAATTTATTATGATTCAATTGTTTATATATACAGTCTTTTTATGCTTGAATCGATTAAATTACATGATTTTTCAGTTGATTTCATATGGACCCATGCCTATGTCTACTTTATGAACGTGAATTATCAATCATGCTTATGAACTTATGAATGATGA
Organism: Solanum etuberosum; assembly: GCA_029582245.1. Classification (NCBI taxonomy): domain Eukaryota; kingdom Viridiplantae; phylum Streptophyta; class Magnoliopsida; order Solanales; family Solanaceae; genus Solanum; species Solanum etuberosum. The sequence continues at coordinate 48,152 of JAJONR010003495.1, read as the reverse complement.
TTATGAAATCTATGCATGTTTTATGAAACAAATGATTTATGAACTAAGGATGCTTTAGAGATAAGAATCAAGGATTTGTGAAAGGTTTTCTCACATTTGAATAAAATCTTGATTTAGATGATTAGTACGGTAAGTTTCTATTATGAAAGTGTATAATATCATGGTTTTGTATAGGAGCTACTATATTGTGACTTATGACTGAATTAGTAGTCTTTATTGAGCCTTTCAAAGTATTTTGATACGATTATGATTATGTCTTTTCCGTTGGAATTTACTTAGCACAGAGAGGAATTTGGAATGGAGGCCTTACTGTAAGTTGAGGTTTGGTCTTGAGTAGAAATTCCTTTATACCAAACTATGTGACCACATATGATTGTCTTAAATGACATAGCTAGTTGATCCACCTTAGCAATATGTATGATACGAAACTCTACCTCGGCAAGTGGATTACCCTTTTTGGTGTGAGGGTCATGACAGATTTCATGTTATAGCTCACAATGTCTTATTGATAGTTAACGGTAAATAACCCACAAAAGAACCATGTTTTCTTCAAAGGTTTTCTGAAAACTTTCCTTAAGATTTTAACTATGCATTGACCTTGTTTATGTTTCATGGTTTTCTTTAAAGGCTCTTACTAGGTTTTATCTTCGCCATGCATATCATGTTTAAAATTCTTCATATTATCATGCGTATTTTGTTCTGCATTTTCCCCATTCTTAGTACATTCAACATATTAATGCATATGTGTGACTATTTTCTCATAATATAGGATCCAACGCTCCTCCACCCGGACACACTTATGTGGATTGCTCCGCTATCGACTACACGGATTGGTGAGTCCTCATGATTCGAGGGCAAGACCATCAACAATTTTAGTGCTTTGATGTCTTTTAAGTTACAGTCTTGTATGTGGTGTATGGGTTACGTCCCAACAACTCTTATGGTGTTAGAACATCTTATGTCAGACTTAGTAGTTTTTCACGTATTCTCATATGTACTCTGTTGGTATCGTTTATGTCATCTTACTATTTGAGACTTACATTGGTTATATTTCTTTTGAATTGCATTTTATTACGTCATGCTTATGTCAAGTTGCTTGTTTAGGATCTCTTGAGGTCTTACTGACTATGTCACGTGCAATGTTTACTTTGGTCAGGAAAAAAATCCTCGACAAAAGAACCCAAATTCCAACAACCTACCCCGCCTTAACATAAAAAAAAGCTTCCCTGAGTCTTCACTCTTTTTGCAGAAACACGTTCCTAACTCTTTGAGAGTCTAAGAGTAGAAGGAATGATCCACCCAATAGAAGCAAAGACAATTAATCCCACAATGAGTTTCTTTCAAGCAGATCAATGATATGCCTACAGTTCTAGAGTGGTGGGACATGATACATAAGAATATATCAACCTGCAACATAATATTCAAGACTTGATTGATCACAAATTTATCAGACTCCAAGCCTCTGCCCCCAATATGAACCATAATGCATTGTCTAATCATGTGGAGCAACAATAAACATGATTGAAAGAGACTAAGATTGGCTCAATGATAAAACTACAAGTAAATTAAATGTCAACTGACTTATACCAATAATTGCCTCATTGACCATAAAGACCAGTCTAGAGTTTGTGGTAATAAATGCACCTCATCAGAAATTTGCTTTGGTATCAGAAATAACCCATGACAAGCCCAAAGAATTGTTATGTAGACGGCTACAAGACAACGGATAACAAAAAATAGGGATCATAGAAGGTGAGGTTTAAGAGTTCTAGCGAAGAATGCAATCTAAGGAATATTCCATTGTCAAACATTTGGAAAAGACCCTGCATCACAATAAATTGAACCAATAGAGAATCACATGAAACCCTAAGAGAATTGGGTGAAAGTGAATTGGACATTTGAGTTTCTTTTGAAACCTAGTGGATGAAAGTGATACATTGTGAATTCCCACATAACTAGATGATCAAAGCCCAAAAATAATGGATAAGAAACCGATGAAGCACTTGGAACTCTAGCTTTTCTTTGAGAGCTCTTATGTGAAAATTGGAGAATAAGACTTGGGGAAATTTGGAGGGATTGAGTGAATGAAAGGAATTAGGCTAAGTCTTACAATTAAAACAATTATAGGGGTAGTTATAGGGCCAAAATGATGTAGTTTAGGGATTAAATGGGTAGGAAATGACAAAAACACCCTTAATTAAAAACTCCTTGAAGACCTTACGGATGACACTTACGGATCGTAGAACTTTTAACAGTCCGTCTAGGTGGTCCATAGGTCGAGTTACTGGTGTCTTATTATAGGAAAACTCCTACGAATCACCTCCTACGATTTGTAGAACTTTCTACGGGTCATTGATCCTTCCTGTAGGAACCCATCTTCTAAAAATTCCACTGAGGCAGGATCTTCTTCTATTGGCCCCTTCTTACAAGCTGTAGGACCCTCTACAGACCGTTCTCATTGTGCATACGATAGGTTCAGAGGATCACAATTTCCTAACCTCAAGATGACTTCCTACAACTGCCTTCTATGGACCGTATGATCTTGTACGGTCCGTAGGTGGGTCGTAGAACCTGTACTAGTGCCTAAAATGCAACTTTTCTTTCCAATCTCAACTTCCAATGTCCAGATTTTACAACACTTGTTTTCTATGGGGAAATCTTATCAGCTACTTCGGAGGCTATCTGCAGTTTGAGGTATGCTCTATGTTTTCTCCGGCTCTAGACTCACCGTGACTAGTTCTTAGTAGAAATAACTAGTTTGTGTATATGTCAGGCTTATGGGGGTCCATTCGAGTTTTTAGTAAAACATGTGCACGAGTGTACCTTATTAGCTTATACGAGTCCAGTTGGGTTTAGTTAGTTGTACTTAGTTATTTTTATGTTCTTAGTACACTCATTTGTATCTCATTCGAAATCCACTTTGCCATATGTTTTGTCTATATTCTAGCATTCAATATTGCTTTTACTTTTCCTTCTTAGTCGAACTATGATGCCTACTAAGTACCTATTGTTTTGGTACTCAAACTACATTCTGCATTTGTATTATGATGTAGATCCGAGGATGAACTACCAACATTGATATTTGAGCCTGTTGCAGCTTCTGTTTAGAGGTGAGGGTGAGCACTTGGCGTCATGGACTTACCTTTCTCTATCTGTATTTTGATAGCTAGTCATTTGCATTTTGAGACTAGCTTTGTATTTAGGGTGCACTTTTGGGACTTGTACTATTTTGTTTTAGAAAGATCTGTACGTGTGAGTTCCTTGTTTTGGGAGGGATTTTTGTATATATTATTTTGGTTTTCTTCCGTCTGTAGTTATTTTTCTATTGTTAATTTCTTGCTGCCACTTTATTTCTACCCTTATATCAATTACTTCCTGTTCTGGGTTACATGTTAGCTTACCTACTGGTGGGCTATTGTAGGTGGCATTATGACTTGAGAAATTGGGTCGTGACACAGAGACTTACTGTTAGTAAATATGGTAAGGGATAATAATGAATTGTGGCTGTGTGGAAAGTACAGTTTAGGAATAGTTGGTGTCGGTTGGGAACCATGGTGAAAGGGCTATTCTTGTAGGATAGCAGGAATGTGATGTAATGAAAATGCTTTCTGGTGTTATTCATAATTATTATTGTGATGTTGTGAAAATTCTTTCTGGTGTTATTAATAATTATTTTTGTGATGTTGTGGTGTTAAGTGCCTAACTTGTGTGTTGTTGGGTATGACCTTGGGCTCCTTGTTGAACATATTATTTGAATGTCAGTGATATTTGCATCTACGAAGGATCTTGGGATTATATTGCTAAAGTCTATATGTTTTAAGAGTTGGTATGTATTATGTAATGGGAAACATTGTTGATTTTCAAAAATTTCTGGGATGAACTTGTCGAGGCCGCTATAGAAGGATTGGGTTGCTACAACGCTCCCTCTATAGCAGAAATTTTGTATGCATAGCGGAAATAGCGATAGTGGTGCGTCAGGTTCTATAGCGCCAACTGCGATAAAGGTTTTTAAGGCACTATAACAATGGCCGCGATAGCGGACTGGGAGAACCAGAGACCACACTCTATTTTCCCCTATTTTTGCTTTCCTTTTCCAACCTATTATTTCTTTCCTATTAGAACATCGTTCACAGTCTAGGCATCCATAGAGACGTCTACTCCTTAAATGCGGATACTGGGATTAGCCGTATGGTTTTTGGAGAAATTTCTATGTGATAGAAGGGTTAGGCTATTTTTTATATGAGTGTAATGTTGGAAGCGGAAGGAGGTGGGGTGGTTTGAGATAGAACGTATGGATTCCAAGGATACTGATTGGTGTAAGAGTGGTGCTAAAAGTGGCAGGCTCTTAACCTTAAAATGAAAAGGAGGAATCAAATAGTTGAGGGTGCTACTTGGGAAGCCGAAGCTTATATGATGTCCAAGTATCCTTAACTCTTTCCCTCCACTCTTATTCTAGGTTAAGGTTAATGTCCTCGTTGTTCATTCATCAGGATTCATGTGTGTTGTTTATTCTGATGTTTCCATATGCATGCATGTTCATGAAAACATGACTTTTGAGTTATGATTTAGCTTGAAGTGATTTCTTTTTTTTTTGTGCACGTTGATGTGATTCGCATTAATGATGGGTTGTTAAATACTCTGTGTACTCTATTCATGCTAGCTTGAAGTCCCATTCGAGGATGAATGTTTTCAAGAGAGAGATATTACTACACCTCGGAATTAGAAGTTGAGTTTAGAAAGGGAAAGGTGCATTCTTATCATAGGCGCAGTGGTTTACGAGTCCAACCTATGGACTGTAGAAAGTCTTACTAGTCGTACAAATGAAGTCATAGGACTTCAGTTGAGTTTTGGAAAATATCAAGTCTCTGATAATAGTCTACGGATGATCAGGATGGGTCGTCGTTTAATTTACGGGTCATACAAGAAAAATCATGGGAAGGGTTTGGACTTAGAGAAAGTTTTTGGTATATTAGGTTCTATGAATGGGGTCTACTAACCGTAGAAACAATTACGATCCATAGAAATGATTTGTTGAAATTGTCAAGGACTAATGGTTCAGTAATTGGTTCAATGGTTGACCAGTACAGTCTAAAGAATGTCTTAAGGACCGTAGAGTCTTCCAGTTTTTTAATTAGGGGTATTTTGTTCCTTTCCAACCCAATTAACCCTTAAATTATGTCGTTTTGGCGCAATAACCGCCCCTATAACCATTTCTACCCTTAAAACTTAGCCTAAATCCTCTAACTTACTCAATTCTCCAAAATTCATAAAGTCTTCTTCTCCAAATTCTTCTAATGGCTCTAAAGGTTGAAGTTAGGGTTTCAAGCTTCAAGGTCTCATTTTCCATTGCCTTTGGGCTTTTATTATCAAGGTATGTGGAAACTCAATCATGGATCCATTTCATCCATTGGGTTCCAAAATAATATCAATCTAAAAAATTGATTTCATCAAATTCTATTAGGGTTTCATGCTATTTTTAATGGGTCCACATTATTATTATTAAATTATTTATATATTTATTCTTGTTATGCATGATTTGATTAAATTACATGATTTTTAATTGATTTGATATGGACTCATGCCTATGTCTACTTTATGAACATGAATTATGAATCATGCTTATGAACTTATGAATGATGATTATGAAATCTCTGCATGTTTAATGAAACAGATTATTATCAACTAAGGATGCTTTGGAAATAAGAATCAAGTATTTGTGAAAGTTTTTCTCACATATAAATGAAATAATGATTTAGATTATTATTATAATGGTAAGGTTTTTTATTATGAATATGTATAAATTCATGGTTTTTAAAAGGAGATACTCTATTATGACTTATGATTGGACTAGTAGTCTTAATTGTGTCTTTCAAAGTTTTTCGATATGATTATGATTATGTATTTTCCGTTGGGATTTACTTAGCACTGAGAGAACTTTGGAATGGAGGCCTTACTGTTAGTAGAGGTTTGGTCTTTAATAGCAATTCTTTTATCCTAAACTATGTGCCCCCATAGGATTGTCTTTAATGACCTAGTTAGTGGATCCACCTTAGCAATATGAATGATACAAAACTCTACCTTTGCAACATGATTACCCTTTTTGGTGTTAGGATCATGACGGATTAAATGTTATAGCTCACATGGTCTTGTTGTCGGTTAACGGTAAATAACCCACAAAGGAACTATATTTTCTCCAAACGTTTTATGAAATCTTTCCTCACGATTTTAGGTATGCATTAACCTTGTTTATGTTTCATGGTTTCTCTTTAAAGGCTCTTACTATGTTTTAACTTGTCCATGCATATCATGTTTAAGATTCCACATATTATTATGTCTATGCTCTTATGCATTTTTTCATACTTAGTAAATTTAACAAATTAATGCATATTTTTTCCTATATTGTCTCATAATATAGGATCTGACGCTCCTCCAGCCGGACACACTTATGTGGATTGCTCCGCTATCAACTACATGGATTGGTGAGACCTCATGTTTCTAGTGCAAGGCGATCAACATTTTTAGTGCTTTGATGTTTTTTAAGTTTAAGTCTTTTATGTGGTGTATGGGTTACGTCCCAACACCTCTTATGGTGTTAGAAACACTTATGTCAGACTTAGTAGTTTTCCACGTATTCTCATATGTACTCTGTTGGTATTATTTATGTCATCTTATGATTTGAGACTTATATTGGTTATATTTCTTTTGAATTGTATTTATTACGTCATACTTATGTCAAGTGGCTTCTTTAGGATCCTTAGAGGTTTTATTCACCATATAATGTCTAAGGTAAACTTTGGGTCGGGAAAAAAATCATGGACAAAACAAACCAAATTCCAACAACCTACCCCGCCCTAACCTAAAAAAAAGTCTCCCCGAGTCGTCACTCTTTTGGCACAAATACAGTCCCAACTCTTTGAGAGTATAAAAGTAGAAGGGATGATACCCCCAATAGAACCAAAGAAAATTAATCCCACAACGAGATTTATTTGACCATAAAGACTAGTCTAGAGTTTGTGGTAATAACTGCACCTCATCAGGTATTTGATATAGTAGCAAAAAGAAGCCATGAAAAGCCCACAAAATAGTTGTGCAGGAGGCTAAAACAAAAGGGATGACATGTTCTAGAAGATTTAATGTTCCAGGATAGCTCATTCAGGAAACACGAAGAAAGGATACAGAAAAAAGAGCGATCATAAAAGGTAAGGTTGAAGAGTTTTGGCAAAAAATGCTATATAAGGAATATTCCATTGTCAAGCATTTGGAAAAGACTCTGATTCACAATAAATTGAACACATGGAGAATTACATGAAAACCTAAGAGAACTGGCGAAATTGAACTGAACAAAAGAGTTTCTTTTGGAACATAGTGAATGAAATGGATCCATTGTGAATTCCCATTTACCTAGATGATCAAAGCCCAAAAATAATGGAGAAGAAATCGGTGAAGCTCTTAAAACTCTAGCTTCGCCTTTATGTGAAAAGTGGAGAAGAAGACTTAGGGAAATTTCAGGGGATTGAGATAATGAGAGGAATTAGGCTAAGTATTAAGATTAAAACAGTTATAGGGGCAGTTATAGGGCCAAAATGATGTAGTTTAGGGGTTAAATGGGTAGGAAAAGACCATATCACCATTAAATAAAAACTCTCGAAAGACCTTACAGATGAGACCTTTGGACCGTAAAACTTTTAAAAGTATATCCTAGTGGTCCATGGGTCGAGTTACTAGGGTTTAATTATAGGAAAACTCATTACTCACTTTCTACGATCTGTAGAACTTTTTACGGGTCATTGATCCTTCTCGTAGGAACCCATCTTCAAAAAAAATCTACCAAGGCAAGACCTTCTTCTACGAGCCCCTTCTTACAAGTTATAGGACCTTCTACAGACCATCCTTGTTGTCCGTAGGAAAGGTTTATGAGACACAAAATTTCCTAACCTCAAGATGACTTCTTACGACTACCTTTTATGGATCATAGGATCTTGTACGGCAATAGGGTGGGTTGTAGATCCTATACTAGTGCCCATAAATGCAACATTTCTTTCCAATCTCAACTTCAAACTTCGACGATTTCAACACTTCTTGTGTATGGTTAACTCTTATTGGTTGCTTGGGTGGCTATCTCTGGATCGAGGTCTCCTCTATGCTTTCTCTGGCTCTAGACTCACTGTGACTTGTTCTTAGTAGCTATAACTAGTTTGTGTATATGTCGGCTTATGGGGGTCCATTCGAGTTTTTACTAAAACTTGTGCACGAGTGTACCTTCTTAGCATATACGGGTCCAGTTAGGTTTAGTTACTTGTACTTAGTTATTTTTTATGTTCTAAGTTCACTCATTTGTATCTATTTCAAAATCCATTTTCCGTCTATTTTGTCTGGATTCTAGAATTTCATATTGGTTTTAGTTTTTCTTCTATGTCAACCTATGGTGCCTACTAAGTACATGTTGTTTTTGTACTCATACTAGACTCTGCATTTGTTTCATTATCCAGCTCTGAGCACCAATGACCAACAGTGATATTTGAGCCTGTTGCAGCTTCAGTTTAGAGGCGAGGGTGAGCACTTGGCATCCTAGACTTACGTCTCTCTATCTGTATTTTTGATAGCTAGTCTTTTGCATTTTAAGACCAGCATTGTATTTTTTGTCCACTTTTGGGACTTGTACTCTTTTGTTTTAGAAAGCTCTGTACCTTTGTTTTCCAGGTTCTGGGAGTTATTTAGTATATATTATTTTGGTTTGCTTCCACCTGTAGTTCTATTTCTATTGTTAAGTTCTTGCTTCAACTTTGTCTCTACCCTTATATCAATTACTTTCTGTTCTAGGTTACATGCTAGCTTACCTGCTGGTGGGCTATGTTAGGTGTTATCATGAATCGAGAAATTGGGTAGTGATACAAAGACTTACTGTAACACCTCAGATTCGAGAACCGGCAAAATATCAATTTTCAAAAAATCTGGTGCCATCCCACGGAGGCCTACCAAGGCTCGTGGACTGAACCACGGATCGTAGGCCTGGTAGGTGGATAGGCCAACTAATTGTGCTCAGAAATCAAGAACCATGCCCTCGACCAATGAAACGTCGTTGGGTCCACGGTCTGTGGGTGAGGACTGTTGATAAGGGCCTCAAATTGAAGCTTCTGACACCATACGATGGACTAACAGGACATACCGTCGGTCAGGCCGTCGTTAGAGCTCGGCAGTTACTTCCCTAGGGGTAGTTGGGTCTTTTCCTAATTATTTTATCCCAATACTATATCGTTTTATCCTTCATCAAAAACCTTATATAGGTGTTTTAACTCTAAACTTTCCCAATTGAAAATCAATCTCTCAAATTTATAAAAGAAGAATAAGTCTTCCTCTCAAATATTTCTCTCTCTAGAAAACTTGAAGAAGAAAGGTCCAAGCTAGGGTTGGTAAGTCAAGTCTCCCATTCCTCCATTGAAGTTAAGCAATTGGCATTGGGGTATGATAGTTTTCATCCATGGATTCCTTCCATTCATGGAGTTCCCAAATTCTCCTATTTTCAAAGTTAGAATTCCCCAATTGAGTTAGGGTTTTCTTCTAAGTTATGGGTTCTCCTAATTGTTGATCTAATATATTGATTTATGATCTATGATGCATGACTTGAGTTAATATCATGTTTTTAAGGTGATCCCCCATGAACCCATCTAATTCCCATGTTTCCCAAGTTATGAGCATAAAATGTGTGTCTTGGACTATGAAAGAAGATTTTTATGAAATCAAGCATGAATTGATAGAATTACATGAATTTATGATGAATTTATATGAACTCATGTCTAACTCATGTTTTATAGACATTGATGATTGAAAGTGGGTTTTGAACCTTGAGAGGTGAATTATGGAATTATGCAAGTTCTTATGAAGTTTATGTAAATCTTTTAAGGACGCTTTGAGATTGAAGTATCAATGATGTTGTTGTTGTTCTGTTGTTGAAAGGATTTCTCATATACACATGAAAGCATGATTGTGAAAGGATTTCTCACATAATAAGGGTTCTTAGGTATGAAAGGTCTTCCTACCTAAAATGAACCAATAAGTAAGAAGCTATGCTAATGTTGATGCAAGAGGCGATTACCCATGTCATACGATATAAAGACAACAGGTACCCATGTCACGTGATGTAAGGACAAGAGGCGATTACCTATGTTCCTTCATGTGCTAAGATGAATAGGATTAAGAACTATTCTGTGGAAGTAAGCTTAGAACCGAGTGGACAAGAGGCGATTACCCATGTCCCATAAACTATGTGCCAACACATGATTGTCTAGATAGACATTAGCTACTGGATCCACAATAGCTAGAAGTTCATGGTCCTTACCGTTGTGAGTAGGACACCTCTTTTCAGTGTGGGGTAGACACCGGATTCAATGTTGCTAGCTCGCATGATCTTATATGTCGGTTAAGGCACCTTCCCATAAACAAGTAAAGTTATGATGAACCAAGGTTACTTCAAGAACTATTGTAATTATGTTTCAAGATGATATTCACTTGCATTGATCATTTATTATGACTTATGCTCCCTAACTCTCAAGTTTCATGTTTTAACTTGGTCATTGCATTATCATGAAAAACTCCTATTTTAGCATGATTTAAATGTTTATATGCATGGCTTTCCTACTTGGTACACGTTTGTACTAACGCATACACTTGCCTACATTTCCCAAAAATGTAGGGTTCGATAGTCAGGGTTCTCAGTTTTGTGGCTAGAGGTTGATTTGAGAGATTCCAAGCTTTGGTGAGTCCTCATGCTTCGAGGATGGATATTCACTATTTTCAGTTTCCTTTGGTATTTTCAGTTTTGGATATGATGTATGGATTAGGCCCAATTTCATTCTTATGTACTAGATGGCTAATGAGACAAGTGTTTATACTTACTCTTTACTTTTATAAAAACTTTTGGGACTTGAAATGTTGTTCTTTATATCTATTTTTCTATTTCTTATGTTATGAATGCTAAGTGTCTTGTATGAGGCCTCTCGCGGTCTTATACGCTATGTTACGCCTAGGTTGTACCTTGAGTTGTGACAAACTTGGTAATCACACTACAACAAAAGCAACTTTTAGCGGCAATAAATAAATATATTAATAAAGAGTGTTAAAGGCTTTAGGGACATATACAAAGAGTGTTAATTGCCGCTAAAAGTATATATTTAGCGGCAATTGAAAATTTATTATCACTAAGGATAATTTTTGTTGTAGTGTCAGAGAACAAGGTTTAGAATGGTCCTAGGATGTCTCATAAGTCACGTCGAGTAGAGTCTTGTTCATGAGTGTGAAGCACGCCACACTTATGAATGAGAGGCTACAAGATTTTTAGGAAGGTCCACTTCTTTCATTACTCTAAAGTCGTGCGATAAAGTTTAACTCTATAAGGTCTCTCTCCTAATCCTTATTCGATGCTCTACAGGATATGGCTACACAAAGAGCTTATGCTAGAAGGAATGTGAGGGAGAATGTGAAACAAGAAGCTTTTCCTCAAGCTCCTCAAGCTTCAGTTGATCCTTTGGCCGAGCAAGTGACTAATGCAGAGTTTAGGGCTACTTTTCAAGTTTTGGCTCAAGCCATGACGGACCAAGCCAATAGAGAGGTTTCGGTTCCCGTGAACCCAAATGTTGGTACGGCGGCATCTAGAGTGAGGGATTTCACTAGAATGAATCCCCCGGAGTTTCATGGTTCTAAGGTTGAGAAAGATCCTCAAAAGTTTATTATTGAGGTTTACAAGGTGTTGATGATCATGGGAGTGACACCCGTGGAAAAGGCGGAGTTGGCCGCTTATCAACTTAAAGGTGTTGTTCAAATTTTGTTCAACCAATGGAAAGAGGGGAGATCGAAAAGTGTGGGTCCTCCTGATTGGGAAAAGTTCAAAATTGCTTTCCTTGATAGGCTCTTTCCCCTTGAAATGAGGGAGGCAAAGGTGCTTGAATTCATCAACCTTCGTCAAGGAAGTATGAGTGTGAAGGAGTATGCTTTGAAGTTTACACAATTGTCTCGATATGCTCCCACAATGGTTGTCGATCCTAGGGCGAATATGAGTAAGTTCATTTCGAGTGTGTCCAAAATGGTGGTAAAAGAATGTCGTACCGCTATCCTTGTTAATGACATGGATATTTATCATCTCATGGTTCATGCTCAACAGATTGAAGAGGAGAAACTTAAGGAAAAGTCTAGGGAGACAAAGAGGGCTAAAATTATTGATGGAAATTTCTCTCATGCAAGGTGCGATGGACATGGTCGTTATAGATTTTGATAAAGGTTTTCCAGTAAGGTTCCTACAATGCTTCTTCTAGGTTCAACAAAGATAGGGTGTCTAACCCTGAGCCTCAAGGAGGGAATGGTAGTGGGTCCTTATTGCCTACTTGTGCTAAATATGGAAGGAAACATGATGGTAAATGTCTAGTAGGTTCCAATGCTTGGTTTGGTTGTGGTAAGATGGACCAAAAGATAAGAGAATGTTCTTTAGTTCCTAAGAATGAAGGAGATAATCGTCGAAGGGCTCAACATAATCCTTCATCCGGTCAAAGTGGTTCGGTTTCAAATGCTCCTAAGCAAAATTGATTATATGCACTTCAGACTCGTGGTGAGCAAGAGGGTTCTCCCGATGTGGTTACCGGTATGTTGAAAGTCTTCCAACTTGATGTTTATGCTTTACTTGACCCCGGTGCTACCTTGTGTTTTGTGACGCCATATTTGGCAATAAGGTCTGATATTCTTCCGGATATGTTGTTAGATCCCTTTTCTGTCTCTACTCCTGTTGGTGATTCTATTGTGTCTTAGAGGGTCTATAGAAAGTGTCCCGTCTCCTTGTCCCTTAGAGTTACTCTTGTTGATTTGGTAGAGCTTGATATGATAGATTTTGATGTATCATTGGTATAAATTGGTTGCACTCATGTTATGCTTCTATTGATTGTAGAACTCGGATAGCCAAGTTTCAGTTCCCGAACGAGCCTGTCCTAAAATGGAAAGGGGGAAATTCTGTGCCTAAGGGTCAGTTTGTCTCTTGTCTTAAAGCTAGAAATATGATTTCTTAGGGATGCATTTAACATCTAGTTAGGGCGAGGGATGTAGACTCTGAAATCCCTACTCTTGAGTCAGTCCCCGTTGTTAATGAATTTCTGGAAGTGTTCCCAGATGATTTACCCGGTATTTCTCCAGAAAGGGAAATACACTTCGGTATTAACCTTCTCCCAGATACGCAACCTATTTTTATCCGTCCTTACCGAATGGCTACGACAAAACTAAAGGAGTTGAAAGAACAATTGAACGATTTGTTGGATAAGGTTTTTATCTGACCAAGTATCTCTCCATGGGGTGATCCATTTTTGCTTGTTAGAAAGAAGGATGGTTCTCTTCGTATGTGTATTGACTATCAGCAGTTGAACAAGGTTACCATTAATAATAAGTATCCTATCCGAAGGATAGATGATTTATTTGACCAACTTCAAGGAGCGAGTTACTTCTCTAAGGTTTACCTTCGGTCGGGTTATCACCAATTGAGGGTGAAAGAAGATGACATTTCGAAGATGGCTTTTCAAACTCGGTATGGTCATTATGAGTTTTTGGTAATGTTGTTTGGGTTGACTAATGCTCCGGCAGCATTTATAGATTTGATGAATAGGGTGTTTAGACAATACCTTGATATGTTTGTGATAGTGTTCATTGATGATATATTGATCTATTCAAGGAGCGAGGATGACCACATTAATCATTTGAGGGTTGTGTTACAAATTCTCAAGGACCAACAACTCTTTGCAAAGTTTAGAAAATGTGAATTTTGGTTAAGGCCTGTGGCTTTTATTGGTCACATTATTTCAAGTAAGGGTATTGAGGTAGATCCTAAGAAGACGGATGTGGTCAAGAGTTGCCCTAGACCTCTATCCCCTTCAGACATTAGAAAATTCTTGGGTCTAGCCAGTTTTTATAGAAGGTTTGTTGAACGGTTCTCTTCAATTACCTCTCCTTTGACTTCTTTGACTCAAAAGAAGGCTAAGTTCATATGGTCCGAAACTTGTGAGAAGAGATTTCAGGAATTGAAGAATAGACTTACTTCAGCTCCAGTGTTGACTTTACCGGAAGGGACTGCTGGTTTTGTGGTGTATTGTGATGACTCAAGAATTGGGTTAGGATGTGTTCTTATGCAAAATTGAAAAGTCATTGCCTATGCTTCAAGGCAACTTAAAATTCATAAGAATAATTATCCTACCAACGACCTCGAATTAGCGCCGATTGTTTTTGCCTCAAAGATTTAGAGGCATTATTTGTATGGTGTTCATGTAGATGTTTTTACCGACCATAAGTGTTTTCAATATTAGTTTAATCAGAAGGATCTAAATCTTCACCAAAGAAGGTGGCTTGAGTTATTGAAATATTATGAAATGAGTGTCCTCTATCATCCCGGTAAAACTAATGTGGTGGCGGATGCTCTTAGTCGGTTATCTATGGGTAGTGTTTCTCACATTGAAGAACATAAAAATGAGTTAGTTGGAGATGTTCATAGATTGGCCTGGTTGGGTGTTAATCTAGTTGACTCTACCCAGGGTAGTGTTATGGTCCACAACAGCTTAGAATCGTATTTTGTGGTAGATGTGAAGGCCAAGCAGGGTCTTGATCCGACTTTGGTTGAACTGAAAAGGGTGGTGCTTAAAAAGTCCATAGAGCCTTTCTCCCAAGGGGGAGATGGTGTACTTAGATATCAAGATCGTTTGTGTGTTCCTAATGTGGATGACTTAAGGGAAACGATCTTGTCAGAAGCACATAGTTCTCGGTATTCTATTCACCCGGTAGCCACCAAGATGTACCGTGATTTGCGGGAGATCTATTGGTGCAATGGGATGAAGAAGGATATTGCGGGATTTGTGGCTAAGTTTCCTAATTGTCAACAAGTAGAAGTTTAGCATCAGAAACCGGGAGGTTTATCCCAAGACATTAGCATTCCTACTTGGAAGTGGAAAGATTTGAATATGGACTTTATTGTTTGTTTGCCTCGCACTCGGCAACAACATGCCTCGATTTGCATTATAGTAGATCGGATGACGAAATTGGCTCATTTTATTCCCTTCAAGGTTTCTTATTCGGCAGAGGACTATGCTACATTATACTTGAGAGAAATGGTAAAGTTTCATGGAGTGCCTTTATCCATTATCTCCGATCGTGGTACCCAATTCACTTCTCACTTTTGGAAATCTTTCCAAAAAGGTCTTGGTACTCGTGTCAAGCTTAGTACGGCTTTTCATCCACAAACTGATGGGCAAGCAGAGCGCACTATCCAAACCTTGGAAGATATGTTAAGAGCTTGTGTGATTGATTTCAAAGGTAATTGGGATAACAATTTGCCATTGATTGAGTTTGCCTAAAACAACAGTTATCATTCAAGTATTGGTATGGCTCCATATGAGGCTCTTTATGGTACGAGGTATAGATCTCCTATAGGTTTATTTGAGGTGGGTGAAGTTGCCTTGATATGACCCGAGTTAGTACATAAGGCCATGGAAAAAGTTTGACTTAGTAGAGAAAGGTTGAAAATGGCTCAAAGTAAGCAAAAATCATATGCCGAGTGAGAATATGAGATCTTGAGTTTGATGTTCATGATTGGATCTATTTGAAGATTTCACCCATGAAGGGTGTGATGTGGTTTGGCAAGAAAGGGAAAGCTTAGTCCCTGATATGTAGGCCCATATCAGATTTTGAGGTGTGTAGGTAAGGTTGCTTATGAACTCAAATTGCCTAGTAAATTGGCATCGGTTCATTCGATTTTCCATGTCTCTATGTTGAAGAAATGTGTTGGTGATCCGACATCTATATTTCCCTTAGATGTTTTGGGAGGTGATGATAATCTATCCTATGAAGAAGTTCCTGTTGAGATTTTAGAACGACAAGTCAAGAAGTTGAGAAATAAAGAAGTTGCTTCTGTGAAAGTGTTGTGGAGGAATTAGTTAGTTGAGAGTGCTACTTTGGAGGCCGAGGCCGATATGATGTCACGATATCCTCATCTATTTCCTTCTACCCCTACTCTAGATTCAGGTAATGAGTTCCTCATGGTTTACTCTTTTGGTATCATGTGTCTTAGATATTCCCATGATTTCCTCATTTATGTATGTTCATGAAAAAGCTTAAGTTTTGAGAAAATGAGTCAACTTGATTGATTTCTACATGTTTATGTGCATCTGAGTATGAGTTGCATATAGACCTCATGATATGATGTTTTGAACATGCTTTATTTTAGAGTTGATATTTCCTCCTCGGATATGTGCATATATGTGATTGCATGCATGTTGGGCTATTAGATTAAGTTCCTACCTTCCTTATGATGTCTTGAATCTCATTCGAGGACGAATGATCTCAAGGGGGAGATAATGTAACATCTCACATCCGAGAAAGGGCAAAATTTCAGTTTTAAGAAAAAATTGTTGCCATCAGACGGAGGCCAACCACGGCCCGTGGACTGAACCACGGACCGTAGGTCAGGTTCGTGGATTGGCCAACCAATTCTGCTCAAAAATCAAGAACCACAGCCTGGACCAACGGACCATTATTGAGTCCACGGTCAGTGGGTGAGGTCTGTTGATCAGGGTCTCCAATTCCAGCTTCTGACACCAGACGACAGACTAACAGGATGGACCGTTGGTCAGGCCGTCGTTTGGGGTCGGCAGTTATTTCCCTAGAGGAAGTTGGGTCTTTTCCTAATTATTTTATCCCAATACTATGTCGTTTTACCCTTTATCAAAACCCATATATAAGTGTTTTAACTCTAAAATTTCCCAATTAAAAATCATTATCTCAAATTTACAAAAGAAGAACAAGTCTTCCTCTCAAATATTTCTTTCTCTAGAAAACTTTAAGAATAAGGGTCCAAGCTAGGGTTTGCAAGTCAAGTCTCCAATTACTTTGTTGAAGTTAAGCAATTGGCATTGAGGTATGATAGTTTTCATCCATGGATTTCTTCTATTCATGGAGTTCCCAAATTCTCCTATTTTCAAAGTTAGAATTCCCCAATTGAGTTAGGGTTTTCTTCTATGTTATGGGATCTCCTAATTGTTGATCTAATCAATTGATTTATGATCTATGATGCATGAATTGAGTTAATCTCATATTTTTATGGTGATCCCCCATGAACTCATGTAATTTCCATGTTTCCCAAGTTATGATCATCTAGTGTGGGTCTTTTACTATGAAAGAAGAGTTTTACGAAATCAAGCATGAATTGATAGAATTACATGAATTTATGAAGAATTTTTATGAACCCATGTCTAACTCATGTTTTCTAGACATTGATGATTGAAAGTGGGTTTTGAACCTTGAGAGCTGAATTATGGCATTGTGCATGTTCTTATGAAGTTTATGTAAATATTTTAAGGATGCTTTGAGATTGAAGTATCAATGATGTTGTTCTTGTTGTGTTGTTTAAAGGATTTCTCATAAACACATGAAAGCATGATTATGAAAGTATTTCTCACATAATAAGGCTTCTTAGGGTTGAAAAGTCTTCTCACCTAAAATGAACCAATAAGTAAGAAGCTATGCTAGTGTTGAGGCAAGAGGTGATTACCTATGTCATACGATATAAAGACAAGAGGCGATTACCCATGTCACATGATGTAAGGACAAGAGGCGATTACCCCTGTTCCTTCATGAGCTAATATGAATAGGATTAAGAAATATTTCGTGGAACTAAGCTTAGTACCGAGTGGACAAGAGGCGATTACCCATGTCCCATAAACTATGTGCCAACATAGGATTTTCTAGATAGACATTAGCTAGTGGATCCACAATATCTAGAAGTTCATGGTTGTTACCATGGCAAGTAGGACACCTCTTTTCGGTGTGGGGTAGACACCAGATTCCATGTTGCCAGCTCACATGGTTTTAGATGTTGGTTAAGGATACTTCCCACAAACAAGTAAAGTTATGATGAACCAAGGTTACTCAAAGAAGTATCGTAAGTATGTTTCAAAATGATATTCACTTGCATTGATCATGTATTATGACTGATGCTTCCTAACTCTCAAGTTGTATATTTTAACTTGGTCATTGCAGACTCATGAAAATGTCCTATTTTAGCATGATTTAAATGTTTATATGCTTGGCTTTCATACTTGGTACATGTTTGTACTAACGCATAATCTTGCCTTCATTTTCTAAAAATGTAGGGTCCGACAGTCAGGGTTCTCAGTTTCGTGGGTAGAGGTTGATTTGAGAGATTCTGACCTTTGGTCAGTCCTCATGCTTTGAGGACGGATTTTTATTGTTTTCAGTTTCCTTTCATATTTTCATTTTTTGGACATGATGTATGGGGTAGACCCAATTTTATTCTTATGTACTAGATGGCTAATGAGACAAGTATTTAGACTTCCGCTTTACTTTTATAAAAACTTTTGGGACTTGAAATTTTGTTCTTTATCTTTATTGTTCTATTTATTATGTTATGAATACTAAATGGCTTGTATGAGGCCTCTTGGGGTCTTATACGCCATGTTACGCCTAGGGGGTACCTTGGATCGTGACACTTACTATTAGTAAAGATGGAAAGGGAAAATAATGAATTGTGACAGCGTAGAAACAATGGTTTTAGAACAGTCAGTGTTGGTTGGGAACAAGGGTGAAAGAGTTATTCTTGTATGATAGCAGGAATTTGATGCTATGAAAATATTATCTGGTGTTATTTATAGTAATTTTTTTGATATTTTGGTGTTACTATAAAGACCCTCTAGGTCATTTTCCTCGTTTTCCAATCCTTTCATCGTTTAGAGCTTTCCTTTAGGGACCAAAAGTCATTTATGACTTGTTGGGACCTAGTTTGGTCGCCGGGTCATTCGTTTGGAATTTGTGCAAGTTTTTATAATTTGGGGCCTTTGCAACTTGAACAATAGACTTTAGTCAAAAGTCAAAAGTTCAGGAAGACGGCTTAAGAATGCAATTCTGATGGTTTCATAAGCTTCAAAAGGGCCATTTTACAAAAGGGGCATGGTTCGTTCGGGCCCTGAAACTTCTGGTGTGAGTTTGTGTCGATAGGCGTTTTAACTTTAAAGCTCCAAGGGTTAAATTTTGTCAATATTCCTTGTAAACATGCTCGGATGATAATTCTGTCAGCGCGGTTAGCTCTGAAATGTCAAGTTTGGTCTAGAACAACCTTTCATGTTGTTCCCTAGGCTTCCGGTCTCATATTGAGCTTCTTGTGGTTGTTAGCTTAAAAAAAACTTGGGTGTGGGACCCACTGTTCTTAAAAATGACTTCGGATAGAAGTTTTGATGGTCCTGTTGAGTCTGGAATGCCAAATTTGATGGGGTAGCATATTTCATTTGCATGCACGGGGTTACAAAAGAATCCCAGACTCCCCCTCGGAGAATTTATAGTTGGCGCAAATCAGCTCAAGTATTGATATCTGGAGCAGGCTTTTAGCGACTAGAAATTGCCTTTTAGAGACTAGATTTCTGCTATTCATATAGCGACAAATCAACTTCAGCCCGCATTTTAAAACATTGATATCTCGAGCTAGGAAGCGTTTATTGAGGTGATTCAAAGTCCAGTGTGATCGTGGAGGTTTTGGCTACATGGGGGAGGGATCATATTGAGTTTTTGAACCTTCATTTGAGGTAAATTTGAGCTTGAAGTTGCTGCCTTAGGTTGGTTTTCTAATTAATTTTACATGTGGTGGTTTGGACTATTTCAAGCATTGAATTGAGCCCTGTTTTAGGGCACAAGCTCGGTTCGTCGATTAGAATCTTTTGCAGAGTCAATTTTGAGATTCCCACTGTGGGTCCCACATTCTTATTTTTACTCAATTTTGGGTTCATTACCAATTGTTACAATTTTAGTGTCAAGACGTCCATAATGACGTTGTCATTGATAATTTGTTAGTCTGGCGGTGTTAGGAGGCGTTTCAGATATGGATAGCTTGTGTGTGGTGGATTGGGAGAGCCCGTGTTCAGTGAAAGGTAGGCTTCGGTCTACTTTATTGATTGAGCTTGTTAGATAATTCCTACTATAGATTTCATGTAATTTTGGATGGTATTTCCTTGGTATTTAGCTTTTGTCTTGTTATTCCATCATTTCTTGATTCTCTATAAGCCTAGGGCTTACTGTGGCTGTTGGGATCCTTATTTTAGATTGTGGCTTCGCTTGTGGAGTAGATGGTCTTTCTTATTCTTGTTAGGATTGATTTGTGGTTGCCTTAGACTAGGATGGACATTAGATTTTTTAGGTTTTGTTGTATCACCTTGTAGTTTTGAATTACTCCCTGTGGGGCTTGTTTTTGGGCGCTCTTCTTGTGTTGATGCTTATGACCTTGGTGTCTCGTCGTAGCCGTGGGTTGGTTCTAGTTGTGCTTAATCTAGGGCTGGAGAGGTATGTTTGGGGTAGGGCGTCGTCCCTTGATTTTGCTCCCGATTTATTGATTTGAAATCTCTTTTTGATCCCTTTGGTTGCTGATTAGCGATGAGCATTTTGTACCCTTATTGATCTTATGATTATATTGTTGGGTCTGAGGCCGTGTGTGAGGACCAGTTGGATCCCAGGTTAGTATTCTCTGCTTTGGTAGCGTGGTTTCATTGGTTGTAGTATTAATTGAATGGGAGTGCCTTGTTTGAATGTTGGTGATGACATGCATTACATTGTTTTATCACTCTCACAAATTTTGTGGTACGATTCTGGCCCATGCATTGGAATATTTATCATTCATGTTGAGACACAATTTACTCAGTTTTTATTCTAAACTGGTTTTAACGGGAGTCGTACCACTTGGATCACTTGACTTACTTATTTTTGAGATTGCTAGGTGTCAGGGATGTGCTCCTTTTATTACTTGAGATATTAGATTCATATGGGATGTGCTCAGTTTTTATTTGACTAATCGGTGTGTCGACGCCCTTTCATGCATGCTTTTGGTCTTCCTGGCGCCCATGGGAGTTTACTGACTGGGTAGGCAACCCCATTATTGGCTAGGATTAGTCTTTATGTCGTATTCAGAGAGAGCATGTTCTTATATTATATTTGTAGAAGCCTTGTACTCTTATTTTGAATTAGATGATCATCTACTTACTAATGCCAGGTCTTGGCTGGTTCCTATACTGTATACGGTGGATTATCCTTTCTTTGCTATATAAGCTTTTTGTTTTTTTTATTGTTGGCTTACGCTTGGTAGCTTATTTATTATGGATCTGCTCTAAGGGTTAGGCTTACCTACTAGTGGGATGTAGTAGGTGCCATCAAGACCTTTCGATTGGTGCAGAGACATTTGTATCCTATCTTCGGGACACTATAGGCCATTCATAGGAAATTCTGTTTCTTACTCTTATTTTGTGTTTTCCTTTTGAGTAACCTGTAAAACTTCTTTTTTGTAATCTACTCTCTCTTTGGTGGATAGCACGAAGAATTTGATAGATGTGGGTGGATGATCAGCACATTCCATTAGTCTTTAAGAACGTGATTGGGCTAGGAGGCCTTAGTCGGGAATCTACCCTAAAGTCAGAGGCATTCCTCAACATTTAGAGAATCAGGGAAAGCCCAAAAATGGCCAGGGTCTTTGGCTACCTCGGTTCCTCGATATTCAGTGTTTGTCGGTCCGAGCTCCTCCGAGGGTACACCTCAGGTAGGTGCAGTTCTTGGTGCAGCGGGTGCTCTTCAGAGCAAAGTTGGGTTGACTTGTCCCAAAATGGTTTATCTTCCATTTATGACTACTTGTTGTGATTTCTAGAGTGCGCTGGGAATAACCACGCATTGTTTCTTTCAGATCAAGAGTTGAGACAGTGGTTGATCGAAGAGTTGGTTTTACCTCTCCAGTTAGCGTAAGAGCATCTAATATCAGCAGGGTCTACCTTTCCCCTTATTGTGAGTCATATGGGGGCTGTGAAGCAGGCATGCCTTGAGACTTACAGTGATGGTTGCATGAGTCTGCCATCAGTACAACGATGACAAAATTCCACTTTGAGGTACGTATCAATTCATTGAGGGACACCTTTCTTTTTTGACCTATGAAGCGTATGTAGGTAACATCTCAAGTTCTAGAAGGGGTCTAAGGTAGGTTGTGGTGCTGACAACAGGTAGAGTTTAGGCCAGACTTCTCATGCTTGTCATTCTGGCCCGTAGGGTGTCGGGTCTCATATTACTCTAGTTGGTTATTTGTAGCCAGTTTTCCTCGGTAATGGTTGCTATGGTTGTGGCAAGATAGGCCACTATGTTAGAGATTGTCGCAAGGCCCAGTGTAGTTTACTAGGGGTAGTTCTATGTCTGGCAAAAGTAGATACGGCAGATCATTGTATTGTTTGCGTCAGGCTTTGCACTATACAGGTTGCTATTATTGTGGAAAGTTGGGCCAATTTTTTAGAGAGTTCCCCAGGTGGGAGTTTCTTTTTCAAGTATTGCTAACAACTGATAGTCCTAGGATGGGGTGGTTAGACTTAGTTTTACCAAGGGGGAACTTATTCATCAACTTACAACTTGTCCCCAGCATAGGACCATGATGAAAGGTACTCATCTAGATCACTCTTATGGGTTATCAGCTATTTTGGTTAGAGGTGGTGCCTTATGTGCTGCCATTACAACATCAGTTGTTTAGGTTGAGGTCGGACGCGGTCCGTTCTATACTTTTGCAAGTCGGTCAGAGGCTGTGGCTTTAGGTCTTCCTTCTTTGGATCCGATTTGTGGCTTATCCCGTTGGTTCTTATTTTGTGTGATTTGTGGTTTTCCAACCCATTTGGGTTTATTTTGCTTATTACATATCGCTAGCTTGTTGTGGAATTTTGATTTGAGTATTATGTATGTGTTTTTCCCCCGTAGTTTATATATTTTAGTAGTAGATCGACTAGGCTGTGTTGCTTTGATTTGAGAGTAGTAGTTGAGTAACTCCATATGCCTTTACCTTGATAGTCATTTTGTGGTAATGGTCTTGAGATTGCTGGTTTCCCTTTTGCCACCCTTGTTGTTTGTTTTTGCTATGATGTTGATACATGTTTGATAGGTGGCTAGACCAGCTATGCCGGATTTGAGTTTTGTATGTTGTAGGGCCTAGTTGACTTAGTTGTGAGCCGTCCCTTTGACTATTGATTGGCAAATTGCTAATTCTTGGAGTTGTGAGTTGGGTAGTTAGCCTTCCTTAGTTGTGGTAGTCCTTTTTAGTATCTTTCTTCCTTTGCTCTAGTATTTCCTCGATTGCGGAGTTGTATTGTCTCTTGTTAAGCTCCTTTTGGATTCGTCCATTTGTTGTGGTCTTGGAAGTTAGTTATGGACACCTGGAAATTGGTGTGATCCATTATTGTGCCTGAAGTGGCTAGTGTGTTGGTTATTTATTGTTGTGTGATATCCCTAAAGGTCGGTTGTCACGACCCGAGCCTACATCCTGGACGTGGGCGGCACTCGAGAACCATTTTTGGTCCCCAAGCGAACCCTCATCTTGGCTGACTACAAGCAGAAGACTAACTCAAGCATACATAAACACCAAATTGAAAGAAACGTTTAAAGACAGTTTACTGAATCTCAAAACTTTTTGAATATATTGAGCATTAAACATAAGTTTTAAAGAAAACCTCTAAAAATGAAAGACTCTCCAAACTATCTATCTATGAAACCTCTACTATACAAAGATGAGTGTTGGGACAAGACCCACAACTACTCAAGGGAACTACTACTAAAAACTCATAAAAATGGAGTCCTCCAGAAGCAAGGAGGTCTTATTCAAAAGCTGACGAGCAGATGAAGTGACCTCAACGGACTCTTGTTCAGGATCTTAAGAACATGTATCTGCATCATTAAAAGATGCAGGTCGAATGTCATCAGTACATTGAATGTACGCGCATGTAATATAGTTGAATAACAAATAGCTGAATGAAAGCACTGCAATAGATATTGATATATACTCAACAGGATGTAAAGAAATAAAGAAGTGAAATCATTAAAACTTTACAAAATACTTATTCATCTCTGAACTCAACATATTAAGTGATATAATAAAAATACACTTTGAACTCTATTTGGGAGAGTATCTGACTGACAACCATCACTATGAGCTATGTGATGATACAACATCTCGCCCACGTTGTCAGAACTATTCTATACCATGCCTGGATATAAAACACCTCAACTAAGTGGATCTACTAAGCTCTGCCCCAAGGCACTTAGGATTCATCTATAAAGTATGATCATGTACCTATGTTGGCATACATCGTTTATGAGTAATGTGAAATGTCTGAACTCATCCCCATATCGGTGCTCAATACTACTCCCAATAATATATACCTCATGCTCATATGTTTAAAAACTTAACTATTCTGCTAGTTTGAGATAATTTCTCAAACTACCCTCTTAAAACCGGTAATTGCTCTTGAAATATCTTTTGAACTCATAACTCATTTAGAAATCAAAGTTTCTCTTTTATCAATGTAAAAATCTATACCTTTAGGAATACTTAGTCCCCTTATACTCTTACTCAACTCATACTTGAAAACTCTTTCTCAAAAACATACCAAAATCATATTGTAATATGATCATTGATGACTCGGAAAGTCATACTGCATAAACATTGATTTTATATCTAGATAACATACTGTTTAAACATTGATGGTTTACTCGACTATCATACTAATCATGTTTTTAAAAGTTCTTTCTCAAAACTCATCTTTTACTTTCTCAAAAACTCAGTTTAAAACTCAAATGTTGGCTTAAAAAAGCTTCTCAAAATTTATAACTTAATTCATAGGGTTTATGCGGAATTATTGACATGAATGAATAAACTCAGGGGTCTTAATAGTAATATGGAAACTCAGTACTCAGAACTCAAGAATGGAAGAACTCAAGGACTCAGAACTCAATGATACTTCTCATTTCAAGAATACTCAATTTATAGGGTTCATGCTGAAATATAGATATGAACGAATCTACTCAAGAATATCAATGCATAACATATGACAATTCAATAATCTGGAATAGAATTTTAAAAAGAATCAGGAACTCAAGAACTCAAAATCAACTTATCTCAAGAATACTCAAATCTAGGGATAGAACCTAGATTACTCTTTTACTGATTTGAAAATAGATGTAGGGCGCGAGGACAAACTAGTCCAACACTATAATACCCTTAAATACCTGGAAGAACAAGGTTCTTGAAGAATCTTGAATAAGAAGTTTATTAGAATCCTTGAAACCCTAGCTTGAAGGAGAAAAATCAAGAAAACCTTTCTTGAGATTTCTTGAATTAGTTTCTTGAAATTCTATGGCCAAGAATTATGATTTTCATTAGTAATTCATAATTGTATGGAGGAATTTGATTTGGAAAGATTGGAATTCTTGGAGAAAAACTTACCTTGGAGAAGAATCTTGAAAAAGATTGAAAGAATTTTGAATGGAGTCTTCTACTCTGATTTTACCTTAGGGTTTTGCCTTACGGTTTTTAGAGAGAAGAGAATGATGGATTAAGACATGAAAATCTGATTGTTTTGGGTCTTTAATTAGTCAAGAAATTCGTTTAGGGTTTTCTTAGAGGTAAAAAGATAAAAACGACCCTTTTAATGTTTTCCTGTCAGCTAATTCGTCACTGCACTGTAGCAGGTTACTAAAATGGTCATAACTTTGTTACTCAAAACTCAAATTGTTGCGAAATTTTTGGCGTTGGAAAGAAGATTCAAATACCTTTAATTTGATTGGCTATGGGCCACGTAACTCTATATATTCTAAGAGATATGGTCGTTTGAAGTTGACCCAAAGAGAATCTTACATCAAAACTTAATCGGTAAGGACACTTTAAAATCAACTTTGTGCTAGGAGTTTCTAGTGACCTTAATTAATGTCCAAAATCATTCCCACACTTAGGAATTCACCTTTACACATATGGTCAATTTAACAATCACCCCATACGACCTTACATGTAAATGAAGAATAGTTCGGGTCTTAACTTAGAAATTTTTGGGGTGTTACAATATCTCCCCATTCAGATCATTCGTCCTCAAATTACGGTTAAACTGAGGATGGAAGGGATAGGAGTTACTGTTACTATCTTTTTGACTTTTGAACTTCCCTACTAACATATGCAGAACTCAATCATACTAAGAGTTTTGAATTGTCTATAGCATATAAGTAAAGAACGATATTGTTTTGAACATAGTCACGCTCTATCTGAAGTTATCTTACATGAATCAAAGGAATCTGGGCATGAAGTAAGAATAAAACTATTATTCCTTAAGAAATACAACTTTTATCTTTCAAGCCTAAACACCTCTAAACCATGCCCTTCTTTATGAATATCACACCTCATTAGCTGCAACTCATAACTCCTATAAGGATTTATGACTACTCTTACCAAAGTCTAAGTTAAATTATCTTCTCTTATTGTGTTCAAGCTTAATCTCTAAATTGCAAGATCCTAAACAAGATATGTGTATACTCATCTAAACCACGAGATTCAGGTTCTATACCTCTATAGGGAATCGCATCCCAAGAATACTTCTCCTTATAGTTGCGTTCAATCAACCTTGAGCTCATATAAAAAAACATCTAATGCATCATGAATTCATCCACACGCTACCAACACCACATTCAATCCTAGTACTATGACCACTCCATGAACTCCTACTAACTAACCCTTATAAGAATTCATCATTGTCTCGTCACTTCTACCAACTTAACTTTCATGCATTATTACCAGGAAACTGACTTATTACTCATCGTAAAACCTTATCTCCTTCTTCCTCCACCTTTATAACCTTAGTTGGAATAAACACACCATCACTATCATAGTAAGAAATATCAATCCTCTTCTCTATCCTTCACACAACTACTATCAACAACACCACTCTCAAAACTAAAAAGGATTACTGAAAGAGCTCTAGGGCAAAAGATCATAAGCATGATTCATTCGAGATATCTGATATAAGAATATGCATGACATAACATTATGTTGCTAGCCATTGAGAGTAAATCATGAATTTGTGAGACTGAAAATACTACGAGACATGAGTGCTTATATGAATAGGTTCATATCATGAGGCTGATATCCACAAAACAATGGGCTTAAGTCTTTGCCCCTCATTCTGAACACTGAGCATAGATGTGAAACTCTCTTAAATATATGAGAATAGGTCGTAGACACAATTCTCATATTAGAAACGTCAACAAGATGTTGTAATAACTGAACTTTAAGGAATACGCTAGAGTATGAATGAATTGATGTACCTCCTTAACTCTTTCTGAAGACATGACTATCTCATCCTCAACATTTGACTTTGTTTCTCATCTTATTATCTCCCCCTTAGGCCTAAAGCTGACACTTGAAAGTGGTGGATCTATTACATCATCTTTACACTGGTCTACATTCCCTTTACTCTAATATTCGGGAAAGGCTTATCTCATGGACACTGAACTCTCTATAAGCAAGTACTAAGACTCCTTCTAAGACCTCTTTCTAATATGCTTCTATTAATCTCTTCTCATTGACTTATAAGGCCACTTTATCTAACTCTTAAGGAAAAATAATAATGCTTACATCAGCCTATTCCACATTGAAAACTCTAATATACTATCTTGGCACACATGGAAAATTATTATCTTAATTAGAACCTCATCCGACTACATACAATCTCGAGTACATCTCTTAATGCTCTTGTTACACTTATGACTTAGCCATACTTCACTGCCCTTACCTCAAAAGTTAGGATCTCTCACTTGTACCTCTCATATTCATTACCGCTAACATCTCAATTCCTCACCTACTCTATGTCATGTCTACGAGATCAGATCTCAAGACTAAAATCATCACCTTCATCTAAAATTTAAGCTTAATGTTTATTACTAATCCCGGATATCAACATGATTACTCGCATACTATACTAACTGATAACTACTAGATAAAATTAAGAAACACTCGCTCACTAAGACCTCATGACAAGTAGTAAATATTTATCTCTCAGTCTTCATACTTACAATTTACCGTCACATTCCACTTCACAACTTAAGTACTATTTACTCATTCACTATACACCATTGCCTAATTAGTTCTATAACACTTTGAATATTATGGGCTCTCCTTTAAAACATAAGCCTAGCTTAGATCTATCACCACATGAATAGTCTGCTCTTCTATTCAACCCCTACATTTAGTCTTCACTAACACAATGGCACATCAACTTAAACTCCCTTCTAGTTAAAGTATACTCTAACTCATCCTAACTAGTAACGCTTACTCTACCTCTTATCATGAAATCTAATTAAAATCAACACTTATTAGTCTACTCATAAGGTAAAACTCCTTATTAATAACTTACTGGGTGCATGACTATAAAAACATACCTTGCCTCATCACTATTTCCCTTTCTTAGATTACTGAACCTCTGCGTGTTTTCCTCTATCTCTGGGTACTTTTACTACTACTGCTTATAATATCGTAATTCATATTATATTTTTGGGTGAAAACACTACCCAAGCTTGAAAATACACTTCCTTATAAGGATCTCAACTGATCAAGATTTAGAGGAGATAGTCTGGGAGTACATCTCACTTTTAGCTCAAACGTACGATTCGTATGAATAAGAGAGAATTCTTTTGAATCTAAACACTTAAGCTCACTCACGGGCGTCTCTGATGCCCCTCAGCTGTCTCATGACTTTTTCAAGACTTTTTCTGAGAGTAACTTATTGATAAGGATCTGGGCTTTGCATTTAAACTACCTTAAGTATGAGGGGTAGTCGAATGGATATAAGAAACGCATGAGTTTTGAATAAGTTCCTTATAACACAGCGCCTTTGCACGATTTAGAGTATGAAATAAGGGAAACTTTTCTTAAATGTATGTAATCTCTCTTTATAGAAGTGGGGCCCTCACAACCATAAATAAGATCCTACTAAGATGTCTTCATAGACACCCTATGACACATGCACTCTGTGCTCTGATGCCAAGTTTGTCACGACCCGAGTTTACACCTTGGACGTGGCCGGCACTCGAGAACCATTGTTGGTCCCAAAGCAAACCCTTATCCCGGCTGACTAAAAGCGGAAGACTAACTCAAGCATACATAAGCATCAAATTGAAAGAAATGTTTAAAACAGTTTACTGAATCTCAAAACATTGTTGAATATATTGAGCATTAAACATAAGTTTTAAAGAAAACCTCTAAAACTGAAAGACTCTCCAAGTTGTCTATCTATGAAACATCTACTATACAAAGATGAGTGTTGGGTCAAGACCCACAACTCCTCAAGGGAACTACTACTAACAACTCATCAAAATGGAGTACTCCAGAAGTAAGGAGGTCTTACTCAAAAGCTGACGAGCAGATGAAGTGATCTCAACGGACTCTTGTTGAGGATCCTAAAAACCTCTATCTGCATCATTAAAAGATACAGGTCTAATGAAATTAGTACATTGAATGTACAAGTATGTAATATAGCTGAATAATTAATAGTTGAATGAAAAGGCTGCAATAGATATTGATATATACTCAACTGGATGTAAAGAAATAAAGAACTAAAATAATTAAAACTTCACAAAATACTTACTCATCTTTGAACTAAACATACTAAGTGATATAATAAAAATACACTTTTAACTTTATTTGGGAGATTCTCTGACCGACAACCATCACTATTACCTTGCCAGGGTATAAAACACCTCAACTAAGTGGATCCACTAAGCTCTGCCCGAAGGCACTTAGGATTCATCTATAAAGTATTATCTTGTACCAATGTTGGCAAATATGGTTTATGAGGAATGTGAGTTGTCTGAACTCATCCCCATATCGGTGCTCAATACTACTCTCAATAATATATACCTCATGCTCATATGTTTAAAAACATAACTCTTCCTCTAGTTTGAGATAATTTTTCAAACTACCCTCTTAAAAGAGGTAACTTCTCTTGAAATATCTTTAGAACTCATAACTCATTTAAAAATCAAAGTTTCTCTTTTATCAATGTAAAGACTAGTACCTTTGTAAATACTTAGTCCTCTTATACTCTTACTCTACTCATACTTGAAAACTCTTTCTCAAAAACATATCAAAATCATATTGTAATATAATCATTGATGACTCGGAAAATCATATTGCATAAATATTAATGGTATATCTAGATACCATACGGCTTAAATATTGATGGCATACTCGACTGTCATACTAATCATATTTTTAAAAGCTCTTTCTCAAAACTCATCTTTTACTTTCTCAAAAGCTCAGTTTAAAACTCAAATTGTTGGCTTTAAAAAGCTTTTTAAAATTTATAACTTAATTCATAGGGTTCATACGGAATTATGGACATGAACCACTGAATTCAGGGATCTTAAATTCAATATGGAAACTCAGTACTCAGAACTCAAGAACGCAAGAACTCAGGGACTCAGAACTTAACGATACTTCTCATTTCAAGAATACTCAATTCATAGGGTTCATGTTGAAATATAGCTATGAACGAATCTACTCAAGAATCTCAATGCATAACATATAGCAATTCAATAATCTTGAATAGAATTTCAACAAGAATCAAGAACTCAAAATTAACAAATCTCAAGAATACTCAAATCTAGGGATAGAATCTAGATTACTCTTTTAGTGATTTGAAAATATATGTAGGGCGTGAGGACGAACTATTCCAATACTATGATAGCCTTACATACCTTGAAGAACAAGTTTCTTGAAAAATCTTGAAGAAGAACTTGATTAGAAGCTTTGAAACCCTAGCTTGAAGGAGAAAAAACAACAAACCCTTTCTTGAGATTTCTTGAAATAGTTTCTTGAAACTCTATGGCCAATAATTATGATTTTCATTACCGATTGATAATTGTATGAAGGCATTTGAGTTGGAAAGAATGGAATTCTTAGAGAAAAACTTACCTTGGAGAAGAATCTTGAATGGAGTCTTCTACTTTGATTTTTTCCTTAGGGTTTTTTCCTTAGGGTTGTGAGAGACAAGAGAATGATGGATAAAGAGATGAAAATCTTATTTTTATGGGTCTTTAATTAGTCAAGAAATTTATTTAAGGTTTTCTTAGAGGTAAAAAGATAAAAACGACCCTTTTAATGTTTTTCTATCGGCTAAATCGTCACTGCACTGTAGCAGGTTACTAAAATTATCATAACTTTTTACTCAAACTTGGATTGTTGTGAAATTGGTGGCGCTGGAAAGAAGATTCAAATACCTTTAATTTGATAGGTTATGGGCCACGTAACTCTAAATATTCTAAGAGATATGGTCGTTTGAAGTTGACTCAAAGAGAATCTTACATAAAAACTTAATCGGTAAGGAAACTTTCAACTTAACTTTGTGCTAGGAGTTTCTAGTGACCTTAATTAATATCCAAAATCATTTCCAAACTAAATAATTTACCTTTACACATATGGCCAATTTAAGAATCACCTCATACGACCTTACATGTAAATGAAGAGTAGTTCGGGTCTTAGCTTAGAAACTTTTAGGGTGTTACACTGGTGTATGATTTAGAGTCATAATGGTAGTGTTTATTGGTGATTCCATGCCTTAGCCTAGTTGGGAAATGGAAACTTGCAAAGAATATTAATCTTCAGGCTGGGGTCATAGTAATTCGTGGGATTTTTTAGTTGACTCTAGTTTAGGATGCATGGTTTTCTTTTGTCATGCTTGGTAGCTTTCGTGGTTCTTGATAGGATTGGTGCCCTTGGGCCACTACCGGCCAGTTTACTATGATGATATGCCACTTGCCGACTTGGTTTCCCATAAGATGGGGTGTTTGGCTTTGATTTGTAGCGGCAGAGAAGTTTGTGGGCTCGTGGTGTCGGTGTTTCAGAAGTTCCTTTTGTGGGAGTAGCTCACTGGAGCAGGGCTCGGTGCTACCCTGTCGTTCACATTATGGTCATTCTTTGGATTAGTGTGGTTAGACTTAGAAGGTCGTGTTTCAAATATGTTTGTTAGTTTTGATGGTTAGAAATGGATTTTGAGGTTTTTCCTTGGGCTGAGTTCTTTATCTTGGATGTTGTCATTCCTCGATGTTCAAAAGAAGCATGTTGTTCTTCTAAGGTTTATGTTGTGTGGGCTTGTACGAAGGTTTCACTTGGTGCTTGAGATGTTTAGTATAGCTAAGGACCGACAAAATACTCTTGGTGGTTTAAAGATGTTAGATGTTGAGCATAAGGTTAGTTTTCTGATTTGGGAGTTGGGTTGCATCTGCCATGATCCTGCATTTTCTCAATTCTTTTGTTTTGGAGTAGTTTTTGTCTTTTCAGATTAATATGGTGCTTTCAGGCAAGTTCAGTTCAATTGGGTGAGAGTTGGAGACCAAAATGGATTTGGAAGAGTTTTTGGAGTTTTGATGGCATTGTTCAACCTGAGAGGTTGTCCGAGGGTCTGGCGGAGCATGCGGACTCGACGTCCTAATTTTTTTGTGCTTTTGGCTGTGTCTATCCCTCTACTTTCACGGATGGAAGTCCTTTTAGTAGTGAATGTTGTAATGACCCTCCATGTAATTTTCTTTGTTTTCCGATCTTTTCAGTATTTAGAGCTTTCTTATAGCGACCTCGGACTGACAGTTCTGTCGTCGGGTCGTTCGTTTTGATGTTGTGCAAGTTTTTGTATTTCTGAGACTTTGAAACTTGAACGGTTGACTTTAGTCAAAAGTTCAGGAAGATAGCCTCAGAATGAAATTCTGACAATTTGATCAGCTCCGGAAGGCTAATATTAGGCTACAGGCATGGTTGATTCGCGCCCCGAGACTTTTGGTTTGAGTTTATGTTGTTAGGCATTTTATCTTTAAAGCCTAAGCCTAGGGTTGACTTTGGTCAACATTCTTGGTAAATGTGCTTGTATGAGAATTATGTCAGCGCGGTTAGCTCCGAAATGTCAGGTTTGGTCTAGAACGACCTTTCGTATTGTTCCCTAGGCTTCAAGTCTAATTTTGAGCCTTCTTGTGATTTTTAGCTTAAAACAGAACTTGGGTGTGGGTCCCACTTTTCGTCGAAACGACGTCAGATGGAAGTTTTTATGGTTCGTTGAGTCCGGAATGCCAAATTTGATGGGGTAGCATATTTCGTTTGCGCGCATGAGGTTCGAATGAATCCCGAAAACCCCATCGGAGAATTCAGAGTTGGAGCAAACCAGCTAAAGCGCTGATATCTGGTGCAGGCTGTTAGCGATCAGAAATTGGACTTTTAGCGACAAGAAGTTGCCTTTTAGCGACTAGATTTCTGCTATTTATACAGCGAAAAATCAGCTTTAGCCCTCATTTTAAAACATCGATATCTCGTGCTAGGAAGATATGATTGAGGTGATTCGAAGTCAAGTGTGATCGTGGAGGTTGTGGCTACGTTATGGAGTGATTGTATTGTGCTGGTGAACCTTCCTTTGAGGTAAATTTGAGCTTGAAGTTGCTGTCTTAGGTTGGTTTTCTTATTAATTTTGCATGTGGTGGTTTGGGCTATTCTGGGCATGGAATTGAGCCCCATTTCGGGGTAGAAGCTCGGTTAGTCGATTAGGACCTTTACACGGAGTAAATTTTGGGATTCCTGGTGCGGGTCCCATATTCCCATTTTGACTTAATTTTGGGTCCATTGCTAATTATTGCAATTTTAGTGTCAAAAGGTCTGTAATGACGTTGTGCTTTATAATTTGATAGTTTAGCAGTGTTTAGAGGCATTTCAGATGTGGATAACTCGTGTCTGGTTGATTGGGAGTGCTCATGTTAGGCTTTGAGGTAGGCTTCAGTCTACTTTCTTGATTGAGCTTCTTAGATAATGCCTAGTATAAATTTCAAGTAATTTTGGATGGTATTTGCCGGGTATTTAAGTTTCCTCTTTTTATTCCATCATTACTTAATTTTGCAAGAGCCTTGGTCTTACTGTGGGTGTTGGTATCCTTAGTATAGAATGTGGCTTCGCTTGTGGAATAGATGATCTTGCTTATTCTTGTTAGGATTGATTCGTGGTTGCCTTAGACTAGGCTGGACATTAGATGCTTTAGGTTTTCTTGTATCACCTCATAGTTATGATTTGCTCCCTGTGGGGCTTATTTCTGGGGTTTCTTCTTGCATTGATGCTTGTGACCTCTGTGGCTCATTATAGCTGTGGGTTGGTTCTAGTTGTTCTAAGTCTGGGACTGGAGCGGTGTGATTGGGGTAGTGCGTCGTCCCTTGTGTTTTCTCTCCCTTTATTTATTTGAAATCTCTTCTTGATCCCTTTGGTTGTTGATTAGCAATGGGCATGTTGTACCATTATTGAGCTTATTATTAGATTGTTAGGCCTGAGGCCGTGTGCGAGGACCAGTTTGATCCTAGGTTAGTTATCTCTGCTTTTTTGTAGCATGGTTTCAGTGGTTGTATAACTAATTGATTTGGAGTACCTTGTTTCAATGCTTGTGATGGCATGCATTGCATTGTTTGCTCATTCTCATAGATTTTGTGGAATGATTCTGGACCATGCATTGGCATATTTATCATTCATGATGAGACACTATTTTACTCAGTTTTTATTCTAAACTAGTTTTAACAGGAGTCTTACCACCTGTATTACTTTACTTACTAATTTTTGAGATTACAGCATGTTCCTATCTGGTATATGTAGAAGCCTTGTACTCTTATTTTGGATTAGATTCTAAATATTGGCTGATGCTAGGTCTTGGAATGGTTCCTATATTGTTTTCGGTTGATTATCCTTTATTCACTTGATATAAGCTTTTTGCTTTTTAATTTTTTGCTTCCGCTTTGTAGCTCATTTCTTATGGCTCCGGGATAAGGGTAAGTCTTACCTACTAGTGGGATGTAGTAGGTGGCATCATGACCTGACAAATTGGGTCGGGATAGTACGTGCCTAATTTTTGTGTTGTTGGGTATGACTCTGGGCTCCTTGTTGAATATATTATTCAAATGTCGGTGATACTTGCATCTAGGAACAATCTTGGGATTATGTTGTTAATGTTTATGTATTTTAAGAGTTGGTATCTATTTGGAAATTGGAAACATTGTTGATTTTCAAAAAATTTAGGGTTGAACTCGTCGAGGCCGCCATATAATGATTGGGTTGCTACAATGCTCCCACTATAGAAGAAATTTTCTCTCCATAGCAGAAGTTGGGATAGTGGTGTGTCAGGTTCTATAGCGGCAAAAGCGATAGTGGTTTTTCAGGCACTATAACGATGACCGCAATAGTGGACTTGGAAAAAATGAGACCACACTCTATTTTCCCTTATTATTGCTTTCCTCTTAAAACCTATTTTTTCATTCCTCTCAGCACATCGTTCACAGTCTGGGCATCCATAGAGACGTCTACTCCTTAAATACGAATGGTGGGATTTGTCGTATGGTGTTTCGATAAATTTCTATGTGATAGAAGGGTTAGGATATTTTTAAATATGAGGGTTGAGTTGGCAGCAGAAAAAGGTAGGGTGATTTGAGATAGAACTTATGGATTCCAAGGATACTGATTGAGTGAAGAGTAGTGCTAAAAGTGGCAGGTTCTTAATTTATCTTGAGGTTGCATGTTTTTCTGATTATTTTCATGATATTATGTTGTGAATTTTGACCGGCCCATGATTCCTACAAGTATGTGTTGTTTGTAGTGATACTATTCTTGCTATGTCACCCGACATAGTCTGGTTGCAGGATTCAGTAATATGTCATAGGTTAAGACAGAGATAGTCTTCGACAACTTCTTCTCCTATTTCTTGGTGGGAGTTGTATCTTATTTTCTTTGTATATTACATTCTCTTAGTAGCTTTTGTACTTGTTTAGACTAGTTCACTGGGAGGGGAGGGGTTTTACCGACCGTTTGTAAAAGTGATGAGTTTTATACACTAACTGATAGTTTTACAATTTATAAAAGAACTTCTTTTTTATTTACTTCCGCATTGTCCATTTTAAGTGGGGTGTAAGGGTTTTCCTATACAGGTGTTAGAGTAGGTGCCTCATGGTCCAGTGGGTTTGGTAGTGACACCTTGGATTTGGTGATGTGAAACTCTCTAAAGCCAGAATTGTTATTTATATTTTTTACTGCAATTTTTTTTTACTTTTAATCATTTTTAGCTTAATTAATTTTGTGTTTTTGAAAAGTTTAACGACCACCTTATAATGCACCATTGCGACAAAATCAATTTACATTGCTATAATTAATATTGCGAAGGATATTTCCATAGTACTGTTACCAATTTTCCATAAAAAAACACTCAAATAATTTTCAACTCATCAATAAAAAGAACACTACACCAATTCAAATTCATTTTGCGTTATTGGATTTTTACTTCTTTTTATTCCCACTTCCTTTAATTCAATATACATAATATCTCTTCAAATGAAATATCAGATTTGAACAACACATTAAAAAGGAAAAATGTATGTATGTACCATTAAGATTCAGTTTAATTTTGTTTCTTCTTATTGAATAATAGATATATAATTCAATGCTTGTAGTGTATAAGAAAAACAATAGTAACAATAACATATCTAGGTAATTTTATGAATGGGGCCTAGAAATAATAGAGTATGAACAATGTTTTCAATAGACTCTCAATTCAGATAAAGCCTGCAAAACAGTATGAAAAGGGGATATTGATACGGGAGCAATAAGAATCAATAAAATAATAAGTAATGGATGGTAGGTAAAACACTACTCAATAATAATAATAATAATAATAAATAATAATAATAATAGTAATAATGATTATAATTAAAAAAATCAGAATGAAAAAATTTAAATTAGAGTTCACTACATTTGGACCTAATAATTAAATATTTTACTGTGGAGTCTAACACCCAACGCTTCTTATCCAGAGCCAAATGTTTGATCATGATGTCTTCTTGGATTATGGAATTGATTTGGGCTCAAGTCATCATGTACCCTGTTAATACCTTAGTAATTTTTACATCATACAAAAGGTTTATTTCGGTGTATCCTCTTTGTTTTATTTTCTTATTTTGCGACTTCAATCACACTTGAGTTTTTTTAAGAAGGGTAGAAAACATAGAAAATTCATCTTTTAAAAATGAGAGAAAACCCTCTATTTATTTCCAACCAAGGATAGTATGAACATGTTTTTATTGTTCCACATCAAGAAAGTCTAAACACTTCGAAAAAGTCACAACTCATCAGAAAAGTCACAGCCCTTGGTAAACATCACAACTCTACAAAGTCAAAAGGTGACGATTTTTTAATATAATATAAATATAAAATATATAATATAGAAGATATACTAAATTGAGTATTTTTAGTTAAGGTATTATAGTAACTTAACATTTAAGTTAGGGGGTATTTGTAGTTGGAGTTAGTATAGTAATTTAACAAGCATGTTAGAGTGTTCATCCTGTAAAGGTAGTATAGATAGATAGATAGATAGATATTACATGAGGAATGAAGGAAAGAATGAAGAACTATTAAGGAGAATCTATTACATGTGGATAACTAAAAAACGAAATTGAATAACAACTTCTCTAAAGCTCAAAAGAAAAGGAAATTCATACATTCAGAATAATTCACACCACTCAACCTTTCATTGACTCCAAAAACAAGCTTAGATCAATTAATACCAACTGCGCTGGTTCTACCTGATCATAACAAGGAAGAACTTTTTCCAAGTTCGTTTCCAAGTCCATTGTATATCCTTACCATACAATCAAATGAAAACATCACCGTAATAGGTTATTCAGTAGAAGGGCTAGAAAGTGAGCTTGAAAAAGAACTTTGACAATGAAATTCCTTGTGACGACCAATTGGCGCTAACACAATTGGCGTTAATAGAAAATGAAACTTTTTGTTGAAGACAACGAAGAGTTGGATTGTGTGGACTCCAACAATATTTTCTTTCTCTGTGTCTTCAAAATTATAGCTATGAGAAATGTATTATATGATATCTTTAAATCCTATATGTTGCAATAGATACATAAAGAAAATAGAGAAAAAAGAAAGCAAGAAGTTGTGCTTGAAAATTCCTAGCTCTCAAATTGTGTTAGAAAGAGAAATTGAGGGGTGGAAAATAAGAAAAAAAAGAAGGATTTTATAGTTGGTGTGAGATTTTCTTACAAGATGATATTTGGAAATTTTTTAAATAACATTCTATATATATTGATTTACACTAGATTTGGTCAAAAGTAAAAATTAGACCGATCTTATCACTCTAAAAACCTTAAAAAAAAAACATAATAATTTTATTAAGTAAATCAACATAGTAATATAGGTAACTAAATTATTATAATTATAATTATTAATTATTATTTTTGCTAGTGAACCCAAAATGGATTGAAAATTATGCAAAATAATATAACTTATATGTATCAAATTTATAGGTTTATCGAGAAAAAAAAAATTAAAAAAAATTACCAGAGGGAAAATGTTTAAAACAACATAAATGACAATCCACTTTAATTTTTATTATTCTTGTAAATGAAAAGCAAGTCATTTGAAAGTGAGAACTCCTTATGACCTTAAAAAAAAGATCTGCAATTGATCTCCAAGAAATTAATTTCAAGTCGTTATTTATTAAATTATTATTACTTGGTACGAAAAGAGAAAAAATCAAAGAATTAACTTTTAGTATCAAATTTAGTTTAATAAAATAGAAAACAAATGCAGATGGGGGAGGGTTGAAGATATTTTTTATCACTGTTTATGATGAATCAAGGTTACTTCAAGGAAGTATCGTAAGTATGTTTTAATATGAACTATACTTGTATGATGTATGTTTAGCTTGGATTGTTTCTAGAATTGTCTTCCTTGATATGTGTGACTAGAAGTGATTCCCTTGTCTATGAGAGATAAGCTAAAGATGATTAACATTAAGGTTGGCCCAAGGTGGTCTACTTTGATGAGTAAGGTTAGAGGTGGATGACCCAAGTCCTAATATATTTTAAAAAGTAAAGATGTGATTATAAATTTTATTTACATATGAAATAAATGGTTAGGTAGATATAAATGTGGGTTGTTTTAACAAAATATAAACTTGTAGATTAATTTTTGTATTAAAAATATCTCAAATCATGATATGGAATTTCCATATCATGGTTTTTGGAGAATATGGAATCGCATCTCATGATATGGAATCATGAGATGGAATCAGCATAAAATTGCATGTCCAAACGCTGATTCCATCTCAATATTCCATATCGTGATATGGTATCGCATGACCAAACGCCTACTAAGGATAAGTTGAGGTAATTTGAGAAGTGTTCCTCTTACATTATGATGATCTATGTGTATTGATTATGCTTATGACTATGTTGTTGCCTCTTATGCTTATGGCTTATGTATTATGTTGACTAATGCTTATGTTATGCATATGTTGATGATTTATGCTAGCTATCATATTTAGTAAATTCTGTACTAATGCATACTCTTGCCTACATTCTTATCAAATGTAGGGTCCAGTGATATTGACTTTCATCCCCGTGGCTAGGATCTTAGTAGAAGCAAGGATTGAAGTGTTGGTGAGTCCTCATAGTATTCGATGAGATAGCCACCATGTTCTTATATCTTTCATTTTATGTTTAGAACTATTGTATGGGCTGCGTCCCAAAGACATTCATGTTTTAGATGGTTTGAGACAAGTGTAATAAACTTCCGCTCGTTTTATAAAAGACTTTGATTGTATAGAAAATGTTTTAATTTTCCACATCATTTTTATTACTTTATGTTATGATATGCTAAGTGGCTTGTATGAGGTCTCTCGGGGTCTTATACGTCTTTTTACATCTAGGGGGTACCCTTGGATCGTGACAATAGCCTAAGCATTCAATCACATAGAAATTTCTCAAAAAACCATACGGCTCATCCCACCATCCGCATTGAAGGAGTAGACGCCTCTATGGATGCCCAGACTTTGAACGATGTGCTGAGAGGAAAGCAAAAATAGGGGAAAATAGAGTGTTGTATCAGATTCTCCCGGTTCGCTATCGTGGTTGTCGCTATATTTACTGACAAACCTCTATCGAAGTTGCCGCTATAGCACCTGACGCACCAGTATCGCGACTTCCGCTATGTAGAGAAAATTTCTGCTATTGAGGGAGTGTTATAGCAACCCAATCCCTCTATGGCGGCTTCGGCGAGTTCATCCTAGAATTTTTTGAAAATCAACAATGTTTCCCATTTCCTAATACATACCAACTATTAACACACATAAACATTAACAATATAATCCCAAGATTTTTCGTAGATGGAAATATTACTGACATTCGAACAATATATTCAACAAAGAGCGTAGGGTCATACCCAAAAATACACAAATAAGGCACCTAACACCACAATATCACAAAAGTAATTATGAATAACACTAGAAAGCATTTTCATAACATCACATTCCTGCTATCACAGAAGAATATCTCCTTCACCTTGGTTCCTAACCAACACCGACTATTCCGAAACAGTACTTTCAACACAGTCACAATTCATTATTTTCCCTTACAATCTTTGCTAACACTATGTCTTTGTGTCACGACCTGATTTCTCGAGTCTTGATGGCACCTACAATAGCCCACCAGTAGGTAAGCTAACATGTAACCCAGAACACCAAGTAATTAATATAAGGGTAGAAACTAAGTGGATGCAAGAACTTAACAACAGATAAAGAAATACATGCGGTAGCAAGCCAAAATAATACATACAAGAATCCTTCCGAGAACCAGGAAGTTACAAGTATAGAGCTTTCTAAAACAAAAGATTACAAGTCCCAAAAGTGGACCAGAAATACAAAGCTGGTCTCAAAAATGCAAAAGACTAGCTATCAAAACACAGATCGAGAAAGGTAAGTCGTGGACGCCAAGTGCACTTCCTCGCCTCTAAACTGAAGCTGCAAAAGACTCAAATATCAATGCTGGTAGTTGGTGGTCGAACCTACATCATGAAACAAATGCATATTGTAGTATGAGTACCAAAACAATAGGTACTTAGTAGGCATCATAGGTTGACTGAGAAGGAAACGTAAAAGAAATATGAAATGCTAGAATTGAGACACAAAATAGAGGCAAAACGGATTTTGAAAGAGATGCAAATGAGTGTACTAAGAACATAAAAATAACTAAGTACAACTAACTAAACCTAACTGGACTCGCATAAGCTAATAAGGTACACTCGTGCACAAGTTTTAGTAAAAACTCGAATGGACCTCCATAAGCCTGACATATACACAAACTAGTTATCTCTATTAAGAACAACTCACTGTGAGTCTAGAGCAAGTGAAAGCATAGAGCAGACCTCGAATTGCAAATAGCCTCCTAAGTAACCGATAAGAGTTTCCCATAGACAAGAAGTGTTGACTAACCAAGAAGTTGGAAGTTGACATTTTAAAGAAAAGTTTCATTTTTGGGCACTAGTACAGGTTCTACGACATAGCTACAGACCGTACAAGATCATATAGTCCATAGAAACCAGCCGTAGGAAGTCACCTTGAGGTTAGGAAGTTATGATTCTCTGAACCTTTCCTACAGAAAACGAGGACAGTCTGTAAAGGGTCCTATGGATTGTAAGAAGGGGCATGTAGAAGAACGTCCTGCCTTGGTAGAATTTTTGGAAGATGGGTTCCTACAAGAAGGATCAATGACCCGTAGAAAGTTCTACGGATCATAGGAGAGGAGTCATAGGAGTTGTCCTATAATTAGACCCAGTAACTTGACCTAAGGACCACAATGATAGACCTTTAAAAGTTTTACGATCCGTAGGTGTCATCCGTAAGGTCTACTGGAGTTTTTAATTAAGGATTTTTTGATCTTTTCCTACCCATTTAACCCCTAAATTAAGTCATTTTTGCCCTATAACTACCACTATAACTGTTTTAATCTTAAGACTTAGCCTAATTCCTCTCATTCACTGAATCCCTCCAAATTTCCCTAAGTCTACTTCTCCACTTTTCACATAAGATCTCTCA
The DNA here is from genome assembly GCA_029582245.1 of Solanum etuberosum. NCBI lineage: Eukaryota > Viridiplantae > Streptophyta > Magnoliopsida > Solanales > Solanaceae > Solanum > Solanum etuberosum. Next base: position 6,366 of record JAJONR010003495.1, on the reverse strand, counting down.
AGGCAGAGCTAGATTTTAGAGATCACTTTACCGGTTTCTTCTCCATTATTTTTGGGCTTTGATCAAATAGGTACGTGGGAATTTACAATTGACCCCTTTCATCCACTAGGTTCCAAAAGAAACTCAAATTTCAAATTCAATTTCACCCAGTTTTCTTGGGGTTTCATGTGATTATTCTCCATGGGTTCAATTTATAGTGATTCAGGGTCTTTTCCAAATGCTTGATAATGGAATATTCCTTAGATTTCATTCTTCGCCAAAACTCTTCAACCTCACCTTCTATGATCGCTCTTTTTTCATTATCATTTCTTCGTGTTTAATTTCCTGAATCAGCTCTACTGGAATATAACATCTTCCGAAACATGTCATCTCTTCTGTTGTAGCCGCATGCACAACAATTCTTTGGTCTTGTCATGGCTGCTTTCTGCTACCAAAACAAATGCCTGATGAGGTGCAGTTATTACCAAAAACTCTAAACTAGTCTCTATATTCTAAATGTAAATAGGATATGAGAAGACTTATGTTGTATTTCATACCGAATACGTAAAAATGATTTAAATAATTATTTTTTAAATTGTGTTTATCTGTTATATTTCAGATAGAGTAATACAACTATATTGAAATTGTTCAAAATAATATATATTTTGCCAGATTCAAAAATGGATGTCTAAATGTAAATAGGATATGAGAAGACTTATGTTGTATTTCATACCGAATACGTAAAAATGATTTAAATAATTATTTTTTAAATTGTGTTTATCTTTTATATTTCAGATAGAGTAATACAACTATATTGAAATTGTTCAAAATAATATATATTTTGCCAGATTCAAAGATGGATGAGCTCATGTATCTTTTAGTCGGGCAATGACTACATCTACTTAAAACTAATAAAGATTTGTATATATACATAAATTATATGATGTTAGTAATATTATATTAAATCTCTTTCACAAATAAGTACTTTATTTAGTAGATGTACACCATATAATTAATAATAATCCGCTGGACATATTAAAGAAGAGATTTAAATCAATCAATTTTTTATAAATTGCTTCTTTTATAAATTTTTATAAATTTCTACTTAAAGACAAGTCAGTAACTTTTATGATAGTTGATGTTTCTCATATTCAATACTGTGATAAGTGTGATGTATAAATACCAAAAAATAAGAAAATTGAAAAGCTGAAAACTTCTGATTTTATTTTAAAACCGTAGAATTAAAACTATTCAAATAATAATTTATTGCATTAGATTTTATCATCAAAACAACCTTAACAATTTAAATAAAATAACGCGTGTATATGATAACAAAATAGAAAAAAGAATTACTAAAAATATATTTATTTTTCCAAAAATTCAACTTTCATGTTACTGAAAAATAATAAATATTTTTTTATATTGACTCTTTTACTTGAAAAATTAAAGATATTTTTAAAAAATAAATGTGTTAAATTCTGAACTTTATGTCATTTTTTTCCTTTTAGTATTAAAATATGCTACGGTTTATATTTGATATCTCATGATATAATTTAACTATTATTTTCGTGGTCAAATTTACAGGTGACAGAACTAATAATTTTGAATCAGACAAAAGAAACAAAAGGTACACATGTAGAATTATGATTTATATACATCAAAAAATAAATATTTTAGTAATGATTATCCCGATCACTAATAATAACTACTTTTGTGTAGGTGTACACCACATAATTTTCAATGATCATCTACTAGTCATCTTAAGAAAGACATATGTTGATCGAATTTCTATACAACTTTTACAAAACACTACTCTTATTCGATTACAACTTCTTAATATGTATGCAAGTGTAAATAGTTGGAGACTACAATTTCTTCGAAAGAAGTTGAAAAACTTCAGACAAGAAATATTTTGAAACCACAGTCGGCAATTAAATTATGAGTTTTGTCATATTAAACAAATGAAACTTTTGTAAAGTTTAATACTAAATATATTATAAGAATTGCATAATTGAAGTTTGTTTTAATGTTCATTTTGAAATTTATTCAACAACAATATTTCAGTATGTCAATGTATCTTGTAATGATAATAATATCGGTTGAATAAACTTATTATTCATTGGTTTGAGCTTGTATTTTCCTCTTCAATTTCTGTGCAACTTATCACACACTTATTATAATATTTTCAAAATATTTGTACTTATTAGCATGAAATATACATGGTGCAACACACATATTTTGAATATATATATAGCACCCCTACACTAAATTAAAATATTATAAAATATTCGATTAATTGCATGTTTGAATATTAGTAATAATCAGTTAGTACATCGAGTAAATGGAGAGTTCAAGTGCACAAATGAGGATTTTTACTCTTCCAGATTTTAATGGAGATTCAATTGCATATATTCTTAAAGTTTGTTCTCTTTATCTATTTTGACCCTTTGAAATTCTATTGTTAGTGACATTTCACTTAAATATTATTTGTACTTATCTTTTTCTTATCTATATTTATCTATTATTTTCTTTTTTATTTGTTTAAAATATTCACTTTCATAACTTATATCTAATTACATATTCAATTGCTACTCTTAATATCCATAACCTTTGTACTTTTCATATCCATAACCTTCAAATATTTAATTTAAAACTTTAAGATGTCTTTTGGTATTCCTCTATTTTTATCTATATATATACACAACTTTTTGTTTCATGAAAATCACACCCAAAATTATCCTTTTTATTTTATAGTTAAAGTAGTGAAGCCATCAACATCTAAAGTATATGATATATCTACCTTAATCTGCTTATATATAACTTTAGGAAAATGAAGTGATTTTCTTTTTAATTCATGCTTTGGTTTGACTCGATGAAGAAGACTTTTGAATATTGATTGGATATGAGAGAAGGTGTCGAAAAGAACTGTAACGACCGCTTTTCGTCGTTATGAAAAAGCCAATGGGAAAAGAATTGGGCCAGAAAAACTTTTGGGTACTGACTTGAGAATTCCTAGCCTAGTCCAGATTTTGACGAAATCTAAGTCAGGTGAGGTCTGGGGAAATATGATAATGAATGAGAGAGTTAATCATGAATTCGATCACATGAGTGGATAACCAAGACGTTATGGAGCCCGTACAGCTTTACAGAATCGAATTCGGGAAAGTAGAACTCCCGAAACAGATCTTCACATGAACGGGTAGTTTTTGAACGTCAAGGGTTGAAGGTGTGTTGCGAAATGGGAGTTTGGAACTCAAATACCGACTCTCTGTCTCCGTGGAAGCTGCCAGGGTGAGATGGGGTCCTCCGTAGCGGGCTAGTCGCGACTTAAGTTGGGAAAAACCCCAATTTCATTATTTTTCTGCAACTTTCGTTCTTGAGAGCTAAGAGACAACCCAGGGCAAGTTCTTGACAGTTTTACACCTCTTCTAGCGCTAAAGGTAAGGTTTTTACTCCCCTAATCCATTTTTTGATCCGTAGAACTTAGATTCTTGGGTAATTATCATTGGGGGAGGGTTTAGATCTGAAGTTAATGGTGGAAAAAGCCCTAAGTTGGGTATTGGGATCTTGGGTTTTGCCTAGGGTTGATAATGTCGATTGTAATCTGGGTAATTAGGCCTCGTTTATTGATCCTTGCTTAATTGATTGTTTTTGGACTACGAACAAGCGGAAAGAATCCAGAAAGGGAAGTCTCAAGAGTCTTAGGAGGATTCAAGCTTGGTTTCGAGGTAGGTGATGGTTTAATTTCATGTTTGTGTGATATATGTCGGTAATTGCTTCTATGTAATGCATTCATGTATGTGAATGAAGCACTGTAGATCAAACATAATGAAATGAGTACGAATGGACAATTACATGCCATGTGGAACACCCCAGAAATTTTTTTGAACTAAGAATCGAACAATCCTTCGTGGTGAGTAGGATTTTACCAAGGAATTTAAAATTTCTTAAGTATTAAGGTCAACCCACTAGATATAGCACCTTGAGTTCCAAAAAGAATTAAAGAGAATTCATTCAAGTCATTCCTAGGTTCTTCTAAGTTTTGGGTAAACTTAAAATAACCATAACCTTTAGTACAGGATGAGTTAGGTGGCCCATAAGATATCAAATGAAAGGTCTTCGAATTATCTTTCCAACGCCACCGAGTTTGCTAAATTTCGAGCTCGTATGAGAGAGATATGCTCGTTTGAAGTCGGGCTATCCAAATAAGGAAAGTTACCCGAAAATATGAGGGGCATTTTGGTTTTTTCCTTATCCAATCGGATTTTAGCATTTTTAGTAAGGTTTTAGGAGCCTAAACTGATTAGAATTAGTTTCATTCATCCCCAAAAGCGTTTGTTGTTTTAGAGAGAAGATTCAAGAGGAGAAAAAGTTCAAAGTTTCAAGCGTTTGTTCAAGAAATTTAAGATTTCACCAAGAACCAAGTTCTTTGAGGTATGTAAGCATCCATAGTGTTGTGTTCGTTCAGCCACACGACAATCATGAGTTTCTTTTGCGGATCTGTCCATATATATTGAGCAATTTAATTTCTTGACGAGTTCTTGATAAGTGTTCTTGAAGTTTCATTATCGATTAAGTTTCTATGTAAGATTCTACTTGGATCAACTTCAAACGACCATATCTCTTAGAATATAAAGAGTCACGTGGGCCATAACCTATCAAATTAAAGGTATTTGAATCTACTTTCCAACACCACCTATTTCGCGTCAATCCAATTTCTTAGTAAAAAGTTATGACTATTTTAGTAACCTTATACAGTGTTGTTATGAATTATCCAACGGGAATATAATAAAAAAGGTCGTTTTTGTCTTTTTACCTCCAAAAAAACCCTAAACAAATTTCTTGACTAATAAAAGGCTCAAAAAAAATCAGATTTTCATCTTTTAATCCATCATTCTCTTCTCTCTCAAACTCTAGGGCAAAATCCTAAGGAAAAATCAAAGTAGAAGACTCCATTCAAAATTCTTTCAATCTTTTTTTCAAGATTCTTATTCAAGGTAAGTCTTTCTCCAAGAATTTCATTCTTTTCATCTCAAATTTCTCCATACAATTATGAATCACTAATGAAAATCATAATTCTTGGCCATAGAGATTTCAAGAAACTAATTCAAGAATCTCAAGAAAGGTTTTCTTGATCGTTTATCTTCAAGCTAGATTTTCAAGGCTTCTAATCAAGTTCTTCTTCAAGATTCTTCAAAATTCTTCAAGAACATTGTTCTTCCAGGTATATAAGACTATCATAGTATTGGACTAGTTCGTCCTCACGCCCTACATCTACTTTCAAATCAGTAAAAGAGAAATCTAGGATTCTACTCCTAGATTTCAGTTTTCTTGAGATAAGTTGATTTTGAGTTCTTAAGTTCATGTTTCTTTTAAAAAATTATATTCCTAATTATTGAGTTTCTATATTTTTATTGAGATCCTTGAGTTGATTTGTTCATGTCTATAATTCAGCATGAACCCTATTTTGAGTTATAAATCTTGAGAAGTTTTTCAAAGCCAACACTTGTGTTTTAAACTGAGTTTTGAGGAAGTAAGTATGAGAATGAGAAGAGTCGTATACATGAGTTCCATATTGTTATGAAGACCCTTGAGTCGAGTCATTCATGCCCATAAATTTCGCATGAACTCCATCAGTTGAGTATCTTTGAGAGGAGTAGTATCTTCAAGTTCTAAGTCTTGAGTATTGAGTTACTAATCATTTTGGGATTATATTCCTAAACATGGGACTATTGCATGTTACCCATGAAGGTCCTTGAGTTGAGTAGTTCATGCCCATAATTCCGCATGAACCCTATGAGTCGAGCATTCTTGAGATAAGAAGTATCATTAAGCCATTGAATTGAGTAGTTCATGCCCATAATTCCGCATGAACCCTCCGAGTCGAACATTCTTGAGATGAGTAGTATCATTGACTCCTTGAGTTCTGGAGTTGTTGAGTTCTAAGTATTGAGTTCTATGCATGGTTATTGAAAACCTTGAATTGAGTCGTTCAAGTCCATAATTCAGCATGAACCCTATTTTAAGAAGTCTTTTTATAAATTGTTTTAAAACTTGTTTTAAAGACTTGAGCACTGAGTGGAGGAGGAGTAGAGCTGAGTTCATTTCATTTAAAATGATATATGGGAACTAAGTATTCCCAAGAATAGATATTTTTACATTTAAGGTGAGAGAAAACTGAGATTTCCAAAGGACTTTTGAGCAGTTTTAGTACCATCTCTTTTAAGAGAAAGATTTTTGAGTAATAATCTCAAAACACAAAAAGAGTTATGTTTTTAAACATATGAGTTAGTTATATTTTGGGAGTAGTATTGAGCACCGATATGGGGGAGAGTTCAGACAACTCACAGCCCCCATAAACCATGTAGCCAACGTGGGTAGAAAGGG